>CM037091.1:40777950-40857950 GCA_020916435.1 Oxytropis ochrocephala
TATTTTGTATGATTCTGGACTAGGAAATTTGATTTATGTTCAGTGTATTTTTATAGTCTTTGAACACATGTCAAATATATAAACTTATTTAGCTTTTATAGATTATCAAATTTTTTGGTCTCTACAGAAGAACATTACATGTTAAGAGTGTAATTTTATTCTCTTTGAACATTTATCTTATTAATTTTTATATTTTTATTATTTTTGAATAATTATTTTATTTTCAAGAACTTTAAGGAAACAAAGACATGTTGTCACACTAATTTTACTGTAAGTTTTAAACATATTAATTTTAAAGATTTAATATTTTATTTATTAGAGCTAATACGCTGCTACCCATGCAAATGCGCACGCACCTATACCGCCAATGAAGTGCGCCGTGATGGAGAATGTGGGTGTGTGTGAGAGCTAATTAAAGGGAAGTATTTCAGCTGCAAGGATTTTCTGTGACTAATTTATATGATACATCCCATATTATTAATTTCTTTTAAAATCTACTAATTTATTTTGTTTTGTCAAACTATAGTGGGTGCTAAAAATAAATTTGAAATCTACAAATGAAACATCTGAGATGTTGGATTTAAAATATAGCAATATTATTCCATTTGCTTTGTTTAGTACAAACCATGGCTACAACCTGCATTAGTGCATCCCTAATAGCGATTATTCAATGTTTATTACAAATAATCAGCAATAACAATGACAATTTCCCATAGTTTTACAAAATCCCCCTTTGTAGCAGTTCTGTGAGCAGAGGTGATTACATTGAGCATCCGCTACATTCGGTATGCAACTAGGCATAGGATTGTCAAAGCAACACTTGAATTTTGCGTCACCAATCAAAGTTGAACAATCCATTACTGAAGCCTCAGCCCTCGCTTTTTCATATCCTGAGTGCAATCCAAATCAATTCACATAAGAATTTTTTTTATAATATATCATAAACTTAGGACACAGTGAGAAAAATATATAAATTTATTATTTTTATTGATCATGAAAATAGATTTACATGAGAACAAAATGATGACAACAATGCATGCAAGAGGAAGAAGTATTGTCACTCTAGCCATCTTCAAAATAGTTAATTAGTATAATAGGTGCTATGGACTTAAACTTGAGTTGATGCAGTTTTATACACAATTAGAGGACCAAGTTTCCTTTTATGCCTCACCTAGAGTCGAAATAGTAGTCAAAACTCAAGTAAATACATATTTATGGAATCTCAATAAGATAACCTTCTTCTTAAAACATTATAGGAAATGTAAAAATTAGAGAATCAACTTATATGGTGCATTTAATATCTTTTGTTTTTGAAAAATTAATTGTTATTCAATTAAATATAGAATGGTCGCTATCTAATTATTTAGTTAACTAATAGTATCCTAAATGATGATTTTGACTGGATGGTAAAATATGTTAAGTTTTATTTGGCATACAAAGGAATGGAAATCATTTTTTTAAATTGGTTTATTTATTATAGGTGAAATATGTTTTTGGTCCCTATAAAATTTGAGTTTTTTTGTTTTAGTTCCTTAAAAAGTTTCACTTTCCGTCAGCAGTTTTAGTCACTCGTGACTTTTAATAGCGCTAAGAAGCGCTATGAAAGACCAAAAAATGTCATTACAAATTATAAGGGATTAAAACTGCTAACGGAAAAAACTTATGGGACGAAAAGTTGATGGAAACTTTTTAGGAACAAAAACTAAAAAACCCAAATTTCGTAGGAATCAAAAGCATATTTTATTTAACCTTTTATTATATCTTTTAATATTCATATGAAAGATAAAAAAATTTTATACATTACATCTCACGTCATTTTCATCAAAAATGGGTCATAATTAATTTTAAACCTTCAAATTTAAATATAGGAGTTAAATTCCATTAGTTTTTTCCTTAGAAACCATATGGCTACATTTACCAACAACAAAAAAAGAAACCATATGAGAGGGTTTCTTGGATGACGGTTACTTAGCTACAAATAACATACACTAAGCCTATTATGCACTAAAAACTCAAAGAATTTACCCCACTCACTTTCTAGGGAGTTATCCACTATTTCCAACGTTTTAGGGGCCTGGATGTGTCCATAACCGTTTCCACACTTAACTTTTGATTTTCAATGCAATTTCTCGCGTGCTTGACCCACTTGCCTTCATGTACTTTCCTTATATCTTCAAAGGCTCCCTCGATTAATGGGTCATCGGCTAAATCAGGCGTACCATGTTGGGCTAGCCAACAACTTCACTGTGGATCTGCTATAGATTCTACTTTGGAAGTCATTCAAAAGGAAATGAACGAATTGAGAAGCCAGAAGTCCCAAATAGCTCTCTAAGACTTGCTCTTCATGAAATTAAGCATATCTCGGCTTACCTAAGCCGAGGTCTCACTCGACTAATGACTTAGTAATTTTTTGTTGTAGCGACGAAAAATCTGGGAAAGGATTCTTCGAAGTTCTAGATGAAGCCGCCACCAAAGTTTAGTTTAAGGGAAAATATTGGAAAATCCTTATTGAATGGATAAGGGTCCTTGAGACCATATTTGGGTTTAGGAGTCGGTTATGCGTGGGGAAGGTATTAGCACCCATAACATCCTTCCTATGGAAGGTTACCTTCTAATTAGTTGTACTTAACGAATATTTTACCCTTTAAAAAGAAAGATACTTAATAAAAATTTTAGTTTTTTCTGCTTGACAGGAGTGGGCCTCTACTCCTATGTATCTCCAGATGTGATGGAGAATTCAAAGCTACATAGTTTTTTGGTAGAAATTTTTTGTGGTTTGATGTTTAATAGTATAGGGATTTTAGGATTACTAAATCGCATTTACTCATTCGTCCTAGAACGATGCTTAACCTTGTCGCATTTACGACTTAATCCCCTATTTTTTTTGAAAGTAAGATTTTTGACTTTTTTTGAAAAATAGTTTGATATGAGGTGGTTTGATTTTATTGGAATAAGGATCTTAGGACTCTTGAGCGATACGGTTCATTCGTCCTAAGATGGTGGTTTACCTTATCATACGATCGACTTAACTCCCTATTTGGTTTTTTTATGAAAGTAAGGTTTTTTGGTCTTTGTTGTGAAAAATGGTTTGAGTATAGTGTTGTTTTAATAGGGATTTTAGGACTCTTGAGTCGCATTTATTCATTTGTCCAAAAACGATGGCTAACCCGACTGTACGATCGACTTAACCCCCTATTTAGGTTTTTTGAAAAAAAATGTTTTTTTCTCAGGGAGTTTGGTTTTTTTTTTCGTACCCCCTCTTTCTCCCTTATACCCCTATTTTAACAAAAAACCCATAAACGCCCTCAACTTTTTATAAAAAATAAATAAATAAATAAAAAATTCCGAATTTACCTCATTTTTTGGTATATCCGGTTCATAAATTTGGAAATGGGGTGTTTCGTGGGGATTTTCGGATTTACCTCATACGTAGGTAAATCCGGTTCATAATTTTTGAATCGGATTTACCTACTGTTCTGTCCTGGGCTGCAGCTCCCCAGTGAGCATTGGACCGCCCAAACTCTTCGGTCCGTTCTGTCCTTCATCGCTTCAAAGCAGGTCGACGGCTAGAGCCTTCGGCCCGATCCGATGGCTACGACGATCGCCTCCTTTCCTATATAAATAGAGGTCGCCTCTCTACTCCTGGATGCGTCTCTCTCTTATTTGAAGCAATTCTCGGCTTAGACATAAGTAATTTTAATGAAGCCCTTTAGAAAAGTGATGAAAGGCACGTCTCGATGCTACAACACCCAAATGCTACAACATCGATTTAACATTAAACCATTATTTAGAAGTTGCATAGTGAAAGGCATTCCAACTTGTTCCAATCTTGAATTTCCTACTATCCTTTACTTTTATTATTGTTTATGATTAAATTGGGTTCTACAACTTGTTATTTTACTTGCTTTTACTCACTAGCTTGATTGCTAATTAAATATAAAAAAGAACTCAACAATCCTCGTGGGAACGATCTCTAATTACTTTATTCAATGAAGAAGATGAATGTAGTTGATGATTTTATTTTATTTTTAACAAAATGAAATTTATGTCCAAAAATAATTAAAAATGACATGTATTAATAGAGTGTAAGCCACTAAACCACATAAGCATCCTAAAAGTCAAATAGACGTTTTTGTAACAAAGATAAAAAAAAGTGAAAAACGGTAATAGTGCAATGAGTTTATAACATAAGGGATTCGTTTCAAAAAAATATAAAGGACCTATTCGGAATCTGAAAATAAATTAAGGGACACCGGAGCGATTTTTTCACACACACACACACACACACACACACACATATATATATATATGGGGGTGACTTAGGTAACAACACCTACTTATTATGAGAAATGAGAACATTTAATTACAAGAGCGCGTTGATTCTTTTTTAGTTAGAGATCACATGAGTTCTTATAATTAATGACGTAATCTTGAATCACTAAATTTAGTCTAACGATTATAATTAAATATTCTCATTTCTCATATATATATATATATATATACACACACTCACAATAACTTAGTAACTTATTTATGTAGTCGAGAGGATTTTGAGCTATTGATCAGTTTTTAAAGTTGTTACTATATATTATATTGATAATAAAACCTTTATACTTTCTTTTTATTAATGCACATAAGTGACAAATATTTATATCACTTTTATTTTAGGAATGTATACATTTATACACTTAAAACTTAATGATGGAGTCCTCAATTTCATTTAAGAAATATGGATGATCTAAACTCATGAAAAATATAGTAAATAACATTCCATTTTAGTTTGTGTAAAAAAAACATGTTAATAAAAAAAGTGTGTAAAAAAACATTCAATTTTAGTTTTAGAAACATTTATATCATTAAATGCAACATGATCAAGTCTCAACGGGGAAGCATTATATGTTTTTGGTAACTCGGTATAATTTTATAGTTTATAGGAACATATCAATTTCAATTACACACACACACACAAATATATATATATATATATATATATATATTATTTATAATTATTATTTTGTATGTTTCTGGACTAGGAAATTTGATTTATGCTCAGTGTATTTTTATAGTATTTGAACACATGTCAAATATATAAACTTATTTAGCTTTTATAGATTATCAAATTTTTTGGTCTCTATAGAAGAACATTACATGTTAAGAGTGTAATTTTATTCTCTTTGAACATTTATCTTATTAATTTTTTATATTTTTATTATTTTAGAATAATTATTTTATTTTCAGTAACTTTAAGGAAACAGTACATGTTGTCACACTAATTTTAATGTAAGTTTTAAACATATTAATTTTAAAGATTTAATATTTTATTTATTAGAGCTAATACGCTGCTACCCATGCAAATGCGCACGCACCTATACCGCCAATGAAGTGCGCCGTGATGGAGAATGTGGGTGTGTGTGAGCTAATTAAAGGGAAGTATTTCAAATTTGCAAGGATTTTCTGTGACTAATTTATATGATACATCCCATATTATTAATTTCTTTTAAAATCTACTAATTTATTTTGTTTTGTCAAACTATAGTGGGTGCGAAAAATAAATTTGAAATCTACAAATGAAACATCTGAGATGTTGGATTTAAAATATAGCAATATTATTCCATTTGCTTTGTTTAGTACAAACCATGGCTACAGCCTGCATTAGTGCATCCCTAATAGCGATTATTCATTGTTTATTACAAATAATCAGCAATAACAATGACAATTTCCCATAGTTTTACAAAATCCCCCTTTGTAGCAGTTTTGTGAGCAGAGGTGATTACATTGAGCATCCGCTACATTCGGTATGCAACTAGGCATAGGATTGTCAAAGCAACACTTGAATTTTGCGTCACCAATCAAAGTTGAACTATCCATTACTGAAGCCTAAGCCCTCGCTTTTTCATATCCTGAGTGCAATCCAAATCAATTCAAATAAGAATTTTTTTTATACTATATCATAAACTTAGGACAGAGTGAGAAAAATATATAAATTTATTATTTTTATTGATCATGAAAATAGATTTACCTGAGAACAAAATGATGACAACAATGCATGCAAGAGGAAGAAGTATTGTCACTCTAGCCATCTTCAAAATAGTTAATTAGTATAATAGGTGCTATGGACTTAAACTTGAGTTGATGCAGTTTTATACACAATTAGAGGACCAAGTTTCCTTTTATGCCTCACCTAGAGTCGAAATAGTAGTCAAAACTCAAGTAAATACATATTTATGGAATCTCAATAAGATAACCTTCTTCTTAAAACATTATAGGAAATGTAAAAATTAGAGAATCAACTTATATGGTGCATTTAATATCTTTTGTTTTTGAAAAATTAATTGTTATTCAATTAAATATAGAATGGTCGTCATCTAATTATTTAGTTAACTAATAGTATCCTAAACAGCGATTTTGACTGGATGGTAAAATATGTTAAGTTTTATTTGGCATACAAAGGAATGGAAATCATTTTTTAAATTGGTTTATTTATTATAGGTGAAATATGTTTTTGGTCCCTATAAAATTTGAGTTTTTTTGTTTTAGTTCCTTAAAAGTTTCACTTTCCAAAGCTAGCTTTAGTCACTCGTGACTTTTAATAGCGCTAAGAAGCGCTATGAAAGACCAAAAAATGTCATTACAAATTATAAGGGATTAAAACTGCTAACGCAAAAAACTTATGGGACGAAAAGTTGATGGAATTTTTTAGGAACAAAAACTAAAAAACCCAAATTTCTTAGGAATCAAAAGCATATTTTATTTAACCTTTTATTATATCTTTTAATATTCATATGAAAGATTAAAAAAATTTATACATTACATCTCACGTCATTTTCATCAAAAATGGCTCATAATTAATTTGAAACCTTCAAATTTAAATATAGGAGTTGTATTCCATTAGTT
This sequence comes from Oxytropis ochrocephala, assembly GCA_020916435.1. Classification (NCBI taxonomy): domain Eukaryota; kingdom Viridiplantae; phylum Streptophyta; class Magnoliopsida; order Fabales; family Fabaceae; genus Oxytropis; species Oxytropis ochrocephala. Next base: position 40,784,845 of record CM037091.1, read on the forward strand.
TTTTCCTTAGAAACCATATGGCTACATTTACCAACAACAAAAAAAGAAACCATATGAGAGGGTTTCTTGGATGACGGTTACTTAGCTACGAATAACATACACTAAGCCTATCATGCACTAAAAACTCAAAGAATTTACCCCACTAACTTTCTAGGGCGTTATCCACTATTTCCAACATTTTAGGGGCCTGGATGTGTCCATAACCGTTTCCACACTTAACTTTTGATTTTCAATGCAATTTCTCGCGTGCTTGACCCACTTGCCTTCATGTACTTTCCTTATATCTTCAAAGGCTCCTCGATTAATGGGTCATCGGCTAAATCAGCGTACCATGTTGGGCTAGCCAACAACTTCACCGTGGATCTGCTATAGATTCTAATTTGGAAGTCATTCAAAAGGAAATGAACGAATTGAGAAGCCAGAAGTCCCAAATAGCTCTCTAAGACTTGCTCTTCATGAAATTAAGCATATCTCGGCTTACCTAAGCCGAGGTCTCACTCGACTAATGACTTAGTAATTTTTTGTTGTAGCGACGAAAAATGCAGGAAAGGATTCTTCGAAGTTCTAGATGAAGCCGCCACCAAAGTTTAGTTTAAGGGAAAATATTGGAAAATCCCTATTGAATGGATAAGGGTCCTTGAGACCATATTTGGGTTTAGGAGTCAGTTATGCGTGGGGAAGGTATTAGCACCCCGCAACATCCTTCCTATGGAAGGTTACCTTCTAATTAGTTGTACTTAACGAATATTTTACCCTTTAAAAAGAAAGAGACTTAATAAAAATTTTAGTTTTTTCTGCTTGACAGGAGTGGGCCTCTACTCCTATGTATCTCCAGATGTGATGGAGAATTCAAAGCTACATAGTTTTTTGGTAGAAATTTTTTGTGGTTTGATGTTTAATAGTATAGGGATTTTAGGATTACTAAATCGTGATGCGACTCATTCGTCCTAGAACGATGCTTAACCTTGTCGTACGACCGACTTAATCCCCTATTTTTTTTTGAAAGTAAGATTTTTGACTTTTTTTGAAAAATAGTTTGATATGAGGTGGTTTGATTTTATTGGAATAGGGATCTTAGGACTCTTGAGCGATACGGTTCATTCGTCCTAAGATGGTGGTTTACCTGATCATACGATCGACTTAACTCCCTAATTGTTTTTTTTATGAAAGTAAGGTTTTTGGTCTTTGTTGTGAAAAATGGTTTGAGTATAGTGTTGTTTTAATAGGGATTTTAGGACTCTTGAGTCGCATTTATTCATTTGTCCAAAAACGATGGCTAACCCGATCATTATCGATCGATCGACTTAACCCCCTATTTAGGTTTTTTGAAAAAATGTTTTTTTCTCAGGGAGTTTGGTTTTTTTTCGTACCCCCTCTTTCTCCCTCATACCCCTATTTTAACAAAAAACCCATAAACGCCCTCAACTTTTTATAAAAAATAAATAAATAAATAAAAAATTCCGAATTTACCTCATTTTTTGGTATATCGGGTTCATAAATTTGGAAATGGGGTGTTTCGTGGGGATTTTCGGATTTACCTCATACGTAGGTAAATCCGGTTCATAATTTGTGAATCGGATTTACCTCATCGTTCGACTGGCTGGCTGCAGCGCCCGGTGAGCATTGGACCGCCCAAACACTTCGGTCCATTCTGTCCTTCATCGCTTCAGTAGGGCCGACGGCTAGGATCCTTCCGCCCGATCTGATGGCTACGGTACGCCTCCTTTCCCTATAAATAGAGGTCTGCTCCTCTACTCCGGTACGTCTCTCTCTTATTTGAAGCAATTCTCAGCTTAGACATAAGTAATTTTAATGAAGCCCTTTAGAAAAGTGACTGAAAGGCACGTACTGATGCTACAACACCCAAATGCTACAACATCAGATTTAACATTAAACCATTATTTAGAAGTTGCATAGTGAAAGGCATTCCAACTTGTTCCCATCTTGAATTTCCTACTATCCTTTACTTTTATTATTGTTTATGATTAAATTGGGTTCTACAACTTGTTATTTTACTTGCTTTTACTCACTAGCTTGATTGCTAATTAAATATAAAAATGAACTCAACAATCCTCGTGGGAACGATCTCTAATTACTTTATTCAATGAAGAAGATGAACAGATTGATGATTTTATTTTATTTTTTAACAAAATGAAATTTATGTCCAAAAATAATTAAAAATGACATGTATTAATAGAGTGTAAGCCACTAAACCACATAAGCATCCTAAAAGTCAAATAGACGTTTTTGTAACAAAGATAAAAAAAAAGTGAAAAAGGGTAATAGTGCAATGAGTTTATAACATAAGGGATTCGTTTCAAAAAATTATAAAGGACCTATTCGGAATCTGAAAATAAATTAAGGGACACCGGAGTGATTTTTTCACACACACACACACACACACACACACACACACACACACACACACACACACATATATATATATATATATATATATATGGGTGACTTAGGTAACAACACCTACTTATTATGAGAAATGAGAACATTTAATTACAAGAGCGCGTTGATTCTTTTTTAGTTAGAGATCACATGAGTTCTTATAATTAATGACGTAATCTTGAATCACTAAATTTAGTGTAACGATTATAATTAAATATTCTCATTTCTCATATATATATATATATATATATATATATATATACACACACACTCACAATCTTATGTTTAATAAAAGAAAACTGCAATAACTTAGTAACTTATTTATGTAGTCGAGATGATTTTGAGCTATTGATCAGTTTTTAAAGTTGTTACTATATATTATATTGATAATAAAACCTTTATACTTTCTTTTTATTATTGCACATAAGTGACAAATATTTATATCACTTTTATTTTAGGAATGTATACATTTATACACTTAAAACTTAATGATGGAGTCCTCAATTTCATTTAAGAAATATGGATGATCTAAACTCATGAAAAATATATTAAATAACATTCCATTTTAGTTTGTGTAAAAAAACATGTTAATAAAAAAAGTGTGTAAAAAAACATTCAATTTTAGTTTTAGAAACATTTATATCATTAAATGCAACATGATCAAGTCTCAACGGGGAAGCATTATATGTTTTTGGTAACTCGGTATAATTTTATAGTTTATAGGAACATATCAATTTCAATTACACACACACACACACAAATATATATATATATATATATATATATATATTATTTATAATTATTGTTTTGTATGATTCTGGACTAGGAAATTTGATTTATGTTCAGTGTATTTTTATAGTCTTTGAACACATGTAAAATATATAAACTTATTTAGCTTTTATAGATTATCAAATTTTTTGGTCTCTACAGAAAAACATTACATGTTAAGGGTGTAATTTTATTCTCTTTGAACATTTATCTTATTAATTTTTTATATTTTTATTATTTTTGAATAATTATTTTATTTTCAGTAACTTTAAGGAAACAGTACATGTTGTCACACTAATTTTACTGTAAGTTTTAAACATATTAATTTTAAAGATTTAATATTTTATTTATTAGAGCTAATACGCTGCTACCCATGCAAATGCGCACGCACCTATACCGCCAATGAAGTGCGCCGTGATGGAGAATGTGGGTGTGTGTGAGAGCTAATTAAAGGGAAGTATTTCAGCTGCAAGGATTTTCTGTGACTAATTTATATGATACATCCCATATTATTAATTTCTTTTAAAATCTACTAATTTATTTTGTTTTGTCAAACTATAGTGGGTGCTAAAAATAAATTTGAAATCTACAAATGAAACATCTGAGATGTTGGATTTAAAATATAGCAATATTATTCCATTTGCTTTGTTTAGTACAAACCATGGCTACAGCCTGCATTAGTGCATCCCTAATAGCGATTATTCATTGTTTATTACAAATAATCAAAGAATAACAATGACAATTTCCGTAGTTTTACAAAATCCCCTTTGTAGCGCTTCTGTGAGCGAGGTGATTACATTGAGCATCCGCTACATTCGGTATGCAACTAGGCATAGGATTGTCAAAGCAACACTTGAATTTTGCATCACCAATCAAAGTTGAACTATCCATTACTGAAGCCTCAGCCCTCGCTTTTTCATATCCTGAGTGCAATCCAAATCAATTCACATAAGAATTTTTTTTATAATATATCATAAACTTAGGACAGAGTGAGAAAAATATATAAATTTATTATTTTTATTGATCATGAAAATAGATTTACATGAGAACAAAATGATGACAACAATGCATGCAAGAGGAAGAAGTATTGTCACTCTAGCCATCTTCAAAATAGTTAATTAGTATAATAGGTGCTATGGACTTAAACTTGAGTTGATGCAGTTTTATACACAATTAGAGGACCAAGTTTCCTTTTATACCTCACCTAGAGTCGAAATAGTAGTCAAAACTCAAGTAAATACATATTTATGGAATCTCAATAAGATAACCTTCTTCTTAAAACATTATAGGAAATGTAAAAATTAGAGAATCAACTTATATGGTGCATTTAATATCTTTTGTTTTTGAAAAATTAATTGTTATTCAATTAAATATAGAATGGTCGTCATCTAATTATTTAGTTAACTAATAGTATCCTAAATGTGATTTTGATTGGATGGTAAAATATGTTAAGTTTTATTTGGCATACAAAGGAATGGAAATCATTTTTTTAAATTGGTTTATTTATTATAGGTGAAATATGTTTTTGGTCCCTATAAAATTTGAGTTTTTTGTTTTAGTTCCTTAAAAGTTTCACTTTCCGTCAATGCTTTTAGTCACTCGTGACTTTTAATAGCGCTAAGAAGAGCTATGAAAGACCAAAAAATGTCATTACAAATTATAAGGGATTAAAATCATAACGGAAAAAACTTATGGGACGAAAAAGTTGATGGAAACTTTTTAGGAACAAAAACTAAAAAACCCAAATTTCTTAGGAATCAAAAGCATATTTTATTTAACCTTTTATTATATCTTTTAATATTCATATGAAAGATAAAAAAATTTTATACATTACATCTCACGTCATTTTCATCAAAAATGGGTCATAATTAATTTTAAACCTTCAAATTTAAATATAGGAGTTGTATTCCATTAGTTTTTTCCTTAGAAACCATATGGCTACATTTACCAACAACAAAAAAAGAAACCATATGAGAGGGTTTCTTGGATGACGGTTACTTAGCTACGAATAACATACACTAAGCCTATCATGCACTAAAAACTCAAACAATTTACCCCACTAACTTTCTAGGGAGTTATCCACTATTTCCAACATTTTAGGGGCCTGGATGTGTCCATAACCGTTTCCACACTTAACTTTTGATTTTCAATGCAATTTCTCGCGTGCTTGACCCACTTGCCTTCATGTACTTTCCTTATATCTTCAAAGGCTCCCTCGATTAATGGGTCATCGGCTAAATCAGGCGTACCATGTTGGGCTAGCCAACAACTTCACTGTGGATCTGCTATAGATTCTACTTTGGAAGTCATTCAAAAGGAAATGAACGAATTGAGAAGCCAGAAGTCCCAAATAGCTCTCTAAGACTTGCTCTTCATGAAATTAAGCATATCTCGGCTTACCTAAGCCGAGGTCTCACTCGACTAATGACTTAGTAATTTTTTGTTGTAGCGACGAAAAATGCAGAAAGGATTCTTCAAGTTCTAGATGAAGCCGCCACCAAAGTTTAGTTTAGGGAAAATATTGGAAAATCCCTATTGAATGGATAAGGGTCCTTGAGACCATATTTGGGTTTAGGAGTCGGTTATGCGTGGGGAAGGTATTAGCACCCATGCAACATCCTTCCTATGGAAGGTTACCTTCTAATTAGTTGTACTTAACTAATATTTTACCCTTTAAAAAGAAAGAGACTTAATAAAAATTTTAGTTTTTTCTGCTTGACAGGAGTGGGCCTCTACTCCTATGTATCTCCAGATGTGATGGAGAATTCAAAGCTACATAGTTTTTTGGTAGAAATTTTTTGTGGTTTGATGTTTAATAGTATAGGGATTTTAGGATTACTAAATCGTGACGACTCATTCGTCCCTAGAACGATGCTTAACCTTGTCGTCGACGATCGACTTAATCCCCTATTTTTTTTGAAAGTAAGATTTTTGACTTTTTTTGAAAAATAGTTTGATATGAGGTGGTTTGATTTTATTGGAATAGGGATCTTAGGACTCTTGAGCGATACGGTTCATTCGTCCTAAGATGGTGGTTTACCTGATCATACGATCGACTTAACTCCCTATTTGTTTTTTTTATGAAAGTAAGGTTTTTTGGTCTTTGTTGTGAAAAATGGTTTGAGTATAGTGTTGTTTTAATATGGATTTTAGGACTCTTGAGTCGTACGATTCATTTGTCCAAAAACGATGGCTAACCCGACTGTACGATCGACTTAACCCCCTATTTAGGATTTTTGAAAAAAAATGTTTTTTTCTCAGGGAGTTTGGTTTTTTTTTCGTACCCCCTCTTTCTCTCTCATACCCCTAAACGCCCTCAACTTTTTATAAAAAATAAATAAATAAATAAAAAATTCCGAATTTACCTCATTTTTTGGTATATCCGGGTAATAAATTTGGAAATGGGGTGTTTCGTGGGGATTTTCGGATTTACCTCATACGTAGGTAAATCCGGTTCATAATTTGTGAACCGGATTTACCTACTGTTCCGACCTGGGCTGCAGCGCCCTAGTGAGCATTGGACCGCCCAAACACTTCGTCCATTCTGTCCTTCATCGCTTCAGTAGGGCCGACGGCTAGGATCCTTCCGCCCGATCTGATGGCTACGGTACGCCTCCTTTCCCTATAAATAGAGGTCTGCCCCTCTACTCCGGTACGTCTCTCTCTTATTTGAAGCAATTCTCAGCTTAGACATAAGTAATTTTAATGAAGCCCTTTAGAAAAGTGACTGAAAGGCACGTACTGATGCTACAACACCCAAATGCTACAACATCAGATTTAACATTAAACCATTATTTAGAGGTTGCATAGTGAAAGGCATTCCAACTTGTTCCCATCTTGAATTTCCTACTATCATTTACTTTTATTATTGTTTATGATTAAACTGGGTTCTACAACTTGTTATTTTACTTGCTTTTACTCACTAGCTTGCTTGCTAATTAAATATAAAAAAGAACTCAACAATCCTCGTGGGAACGATCTCTACTTACTTTATTCAATGAAGAAGATGAACAGATTGATGATTTTATTTTATTTTTTAACAATTTATAATATATCATAAACTTAGGACAGAGTGAGAAAAATATATAAATTTATTATTTTTATTGATCATGAAAATAGATTTACCTGAGAACAAAATGATGACAACAATGCATGCAAGAGGAAGAAGTATTGTCACTCTAGCCATCTTCAAAATAGTTAATTAGTATAATAGGTGCTATGGACTTAAACTTGAGTTGATGCAGTTTTATACACAATTAGAGGACCAAGTTTCCTTTTATGCCTCACCTAGAGTCGAAATAGTAGTCAAAACTCAAGTAAATACATATTTATGGAATCTCAATAAGATAACCTTCTTCTTAAAACATTATAGGAAATGTAAAAATTAGAGAATCAACTTATGTGGTGCATTTAATGTCTTTTGTTTTTGAAAAATTAATTGTTATTCAATTAAATATAGAATGGTTGTCATCTAATTATTTAGTTAACTAATAGTATCCTAAACAGTGATTTTGACTGGATGGTAAAATATGTTAAGTTTTATTTGGCATACAAAGGAATGGAAATCATTTTTTTAAATTGGTTTATTTATTATAGGTGAAATATGTTTTTTGTCCCTATAAAATTTGAGTTTTTTGTTTTAGTTCCTTAAAAGTTTCACTTTCCGTCAGCAGTTTTAGTCACTCGTGACTTTTAATAGCGCTAAGAAGCGCTATGAAAGACCAAAAAATGTCATTACAAATTATAAGGGATTAAAACTGCTAACGGAAAAAACTTATGGGACGAAAAGTTGATGGAAATTTTTTAGGAACAAAAACTAAAAAACCCAAATTTCTTAGGAATCAAAAGCATATTTTATTTAACCTTTTATTATATCTTTTAATATTCATATGAAAGATAAAAAAAATTTATACATTACATCTCACGTCATTTTCATCAAAAATGGCTCATAATTAATTTGAAACCTTCAAATTTAAATATAGGAGTTGTATTCCATTAGTTTTTCCTTAGAAACCATATGGCTACATTTACCAACAACAAAAAAAGAAACCATATGAGAGGGTTTCTTGGATGACGGTTACTTAGCTACGAATAACATACACTAAGCCTATCATGCACTAAAAACTCAAAGAATTTACCCCACTAACTTTCTAGGGAGTTATCCACTATTTCCAACATTTTAGGGGCCTGGATGTGTCCATAACCGTTCCCACACTTAACTTTTGATTTTCAATGCAATTTCTCGCGTGCTTGACCCACTTGCCTTCATGTACTTTCCTTATATCTTCAAAGGCTCCCTCGATTAATGGGTCATCGGCTAAATCAGGCGTACCATGTTGGGCTAGCCAACAACTTCACTGTGGATCTGCTATAGATTCTACTTTGGAAGTCATTCAAAAGGAAATGAACGAATTGAGAAGCCAGAAGTCCCAAATAGCTCTCTAAGACTTGCTCTTCATGAAATTAAGCATATCTCGGCTTACCTAAGCCGAGGTCTCACTCGACTAATGACTTAGTAATTTTTTTGTTGTAGCGACGAAAAATGCAGGAAAGGATTCTTGAAGTTCTAGATGAAGCCGCCACCAAAGTTTAGTTTAAGGGAAAATATTGGAAAATCCCTATTGAATGGATAAGGGTCCTTGAGACCATATTTGGGTTTAGGAGTCGCTTATGCGTGGGGAAGGTATTAGCACCCATAACATCCTTCCTATGGAAGGTTACCTTCTAATTAGTTGTACTTAACTAATATTTTACCCTTTAAAAAGAAAGAGACTTAATAAAAATTTTAGTTTTTTCTCGCTTGACAGAGTGGGCCTCTACTCCTATGTATCTCCGGATGTGATGGAGAATTCAAAGCTACATAGTTTTTGGTAGAAATTTTTGTGGTTTGATGTTTAATAGTATAGGGATTTTAGGATTACTAAATTGTACGACTCATTCGTCCTAGAACGATGCTTAACCTTGTCGCATTTAATCGACTTAATCCCCTATTTTTTTTTGAAAGTAAGATTTTTGACTTTTTTTGAAAAATAGTTTGATATGAGGTGGTTTGATTTTATTGGAATAGGGATCTTAGGACTCTTGAGCGATACGGTTCATTCGTCCTAAGATGGTGGTTTACCTGATCATACGATCGACTTAACTCCCTATTTGTTTTTTTTATGAAAGTAAGGTTTTTGGTCTTTGTTGTGAAAAATGGTTTGAGTATAGTGTTGTTTTAATATGGATTTTAGGACTCTTGAGTCGCATTTATTCATTTGTCCAAAAACGATGGCTAACCCGATCAGATGATCGACTTAACCCCCTATTTAGGATTTTTGAAAAAAAATGTTTTTTTCTCAGGGAGTTTGGTTTTTTTTTCGTACCCCCTCTTTCTCTCTCATACCCCTAAACGCCCTCAACTTTTTATAAAAAAATAAATAAATAAAAAATTCCGAATTTACCTCATTTTTTGGTATATCCGGGTCATAAATTTGGAAATGGGGTGTTTCGTGGGGATTTTCGGATTTACCTCATACGTAGGTAAATCCGGTTCATAATTTGTGAACCGGATTTACCTACTGTTCCGACCTGGGCTGCAGCGCCCTAGTGAGCATTGGACCGCCCAAACACTTCGTCCATTCTGTCCTTCATCGCTTCAGTAGGGCCGACGGCTAGGATCCTTCCGCCCGATCTGATGGCTACGGTACGCCTCCTTTCCCTATAAATAGAGGTCTGCCCCTCTACTCCTCGAGACGCGTCTCTTATTTGAAGCAATTCTCGGCTTAGACATAAGTAATTTTAATGAAGCCCTTTAGAAAAGTGATCAAAGGCACGTCTCGATGCTACAACACCCAAATGCTACAACATCAGATTTAACATTAAACCATTATTTAGAGGTTGCATAGTGAAAGGCATTCCAACTTGTTCCCATCTTGAATTTCCTACTATCATTTACTTTTATTATTGTTTATGATTAAACTGGGTTCTACAACTTGTTATTTTACTTGCTTTTACTCACTAGCTTGCTTGCTAATTAAATATAAAAAAGAACTCAACAATCCTCGTGGGAACGATCTCTACTTACTTTATTCAATGAAGAAGATGAACAGATTGATGATTTTATTTTATTTTTTAACAATTTATAATATATCATAAACTTAGGACAGTGAGAAAAAATATATAAATTTATTATTTTTATTGATCATGAAAATAGATTTACCTGAGAACAAAATGATGACAACAATGCATGCAAGAGGAAGAAGTATTGTCACTCTAGCCATCTTCAAAATAGTTAATTAGTATAATAGGTGCTATGGACTTAAACTTGAGTTGATGCAGTTTTATACACAATTAGAGGACCAAGTTTCCTTTTATGCCTCACCTAGAGTCGAAATAGTAGTCAAAACTCAAGTAAATACATATTTATGGAATCTCAATAAGATAACCTTCTTCTTAAAACATTATAGGAAATGTAAAAATTAGAGAATCAACTTATGTGGTGCATTTAATGTCTTTTGTTTTTGAAAAATTAATTGTTATTCAATTAAATATAGAATGGTCGTCATCTAATTATTTAGTTAACTAATAGTATCCTAAATAAAGTGATTTTGATTGGATGGTAAAATATGTTAAGTTTTATTTGGCATACAAAGGAATGGAAATCATTTTTTTAAATTGGTTTATTTATTATAGGTGAAATATGTTTTTGTCCCTATAAAATTTGAGTTTTTTGTTTTAGTTCCTTAAAAGTTTCACTTTCCGTCAGTGCTTTAGTCACTGTGATTTTTAATAGCGCTAAGAAGCGCTATGAAAGACCAAAAATGTCATTACAAATTATAAGGGATTAAAACCGCTAACTAAAAAAAAACTTATGGGACGAAAAGTTGATGGAAATTTTTAGGAACAAAAACTAAAAACCCAAATTTCTTAGGAATCAAAAGCATATTTTATTTAACCTTTTATTATATCTTTTAATATTCATATGAAAGATAAAAAAAATTTATACATTACATCTCACGTCATTTTCATCAAAAATGGCTCATAATTAATTTGAAACCTTCAAATTTAAATATAGGAGTTGTATTCCATTAGTTTTTCCTTAGAAACCATATGGCTTCATTTACCAACAACAAAAAAAAAGAAACCATATGAGAGGGTTTCTTGGATGACGGTTACTTAGCTACTACGAATAACATACACTAAGCCTATCATGCACTAAAAACTCAAAGAATTTACCCCCACTAACTTTCTAAGGAGTTATCCACTATTTCCAACATTTTAGGGGCCTGGATGTGTCCATAACCGTTTCCACACTTAACTTTTGATTTTCAATGCAATTTCTCGCGTGCTTGACCCACTTGCCTTCATGTACTTTCCTTATATCTTCAAAGGCTCCCTCGATTAATGGGTCATCGGGCTAATCAGCGTACCATGTTGGGCTAGCCAACAACTTCACTGTGGATCTGCTATAGATTCTACTTTGGAAGTCATTCAAAAGGAAATGAACGAATTGAGAAGCCAGAAGTCCCAAATAGCTCTCTAAGACTTGCTCTTCATGAAATTAAGCATATCTCGGCTTACCTAAGCCGAGGTCTCACTCGACTAATGACTTAGTAATTTTTTGTTGTAGCGACGAAAAATGCAGGAAAGGATTCTTCAAGTTCTAGATGAAGCCGCCACCAAAGTTTAGTTTAAGGGAAAATATTGGAAAATCCCTATTGAATGGATAAGGGTCCTTGAGACCATATTTGGGTTTAGGAGTCGGTTATGCGTGGGGAAGGTATTAGCACCCATAACATCCTTCCTATGGAAGGTTACCTTCTAATTAGTTGTACTTAACGAATATTTTACCCTTTAAAAGAAAGAGACTTAATAAAAATTTTAGTTTTTTCGCTTGACAGAGTGGGCCTCTACTCCTATGTATCTCCGGATGTGATGGAGAATTCAAAGCTACATAGTTTTTGGTAGAAATTTTTTGTGGTTTGTTGTTTAATAGTATAGGGATTTTAGGATTACTAAATCGTGCGACTCATTCGTCCTAGAACGATGCTTAACCTTGTCGTCTTTAATCGACTTAATCCCCTATTTTTTTGAAAGTAAGATTTTTGACTTTTTTGAAAAATAGTTTGATATGAGGTGGTTTGATTTTATTGGAATAGGGATCTTAGGACTCTTGAGCGATACGGTTCATTCGTCCTAAGATGGTGGTTTACTCCGATCATACGATCGACTTAACTCCCTATTTGTTTTTTTATGAAAGTAAGGTTTTTGGTCTTTGTTGTGAAAAATGGTTTGAGTATAGTGTTGTTTTAATATGGATTTTAGGACTCTTGAGTCGTCATTTTCATTTGTCCAAAAACGATGGCTAACCCGATCATCATTTATCGACTTAACCCCTATTTAGGATTTTTGAAAAAAAATGTTTTTTTCTCAGGGAGTTTGGTTTTTTTTTCGTACCCCCTCTTTCTCTCTCATACCCCTAAACGCCCTCAACTTTTTATAAAAAATAAATAAATAAATAAAAAATTCCGAATTTACCTCATTTTTTGGTATATCCGGGTCATAAATTTGGAAATGGGGTGTTTCGTGGGGATTTTCGGATTTACCTCATACGTAGGTAAATCCGGTTCATAATTTGTGAACCGGATTTACCTACTGTTCCGACCTGGGCTGCAGCGCCCTAGTGAGCATTGGACCGCCCAAACACTTCGTCCCATTCTCGCCCTTCATCGCTTGATGGGCCGACGCGGCTGGGATCCTTCCGCCCGATCGATGGCTACTACAGACGCGCCTCCTTTCCTATAAATAGAGGTCCGCCTCTACTCCGGTGACGTCTCTCTCTTATTTGAAGCAATTCTCGGCTTAGACATAAGTAATTTTAATGAAGCCCTTTAGAAAAGTGGTGAAAGGCACGTCTTCGATGCTACAACACCCAAATGCTACAACATCGATTTAACATTAAACCATTATTTAGAGGTTGCATAGTGAAAGGCATTCCAACTTGTTCCCATCTTGAATTTCCTACTATCATTTACTTTTATTATTGTTTATGATTAAACTGGGTTCTACAACTTGTTATTTTACTTGCTTTTACTCACTAGCTTGCTTGCTAATTAAATATAAAAAAGAACTCAACAATCCTCGTGGGAACGATCTCTACTTACTTTATTCAATGAAGAAGATGAACAGATTGATGATTTTATTTTATTTTTTAACAATTTATAATATATCATAAACTTAGGACAGAGTGAGAAAAATATATAAATTTATTATTTTTATTGATCATGAAAATAGATTTACCTGAGAACAAAATGATGACAACAATGCATGCAAGAGGAAGAAGTATTGTCACTCTAGCCATCTTCAAAATAGTTAATTAGTATAATAGGTGCTATGGACTTAAACTTGAGTTGATGCAGTTTTATATACAATTAGAGGACCAAGTTTCCTTTTATGCCTCACCTAGAGTCGAAATAGTAGTCAAAACTCAAGTAAATACATATTTATGGAATCTCAAAAAGATAACCTTCTTCTTAAAACATTATAGGAAATGTAAAAATTAGAGAATCAACTTATGTGGTGCATTTAATGTCTTTTGTTTTTGAAAAATTAATTGTTATTCAATTAAATATAGAATGGTCGTCATCTAATTATTTAGTTAACTAATAGTATCCTAAACAGTGATTTTGACTGGATGGTAAAATATGTTAAGTTTTATTTGGCATACAAAGGAATGGAAATCATTTTTTTAAATTGGTTTATTTATTATAGGTGAAATATGTTTTTTGTCCCTATAAAATTTGAGTTTTTTGTTTTAGTTCCTTAAAAGTTTCACTTTCCGTCAAGCAGCTTTAGTCACTGTGACTTTTAATAGCGCTAAGAAGCGCTATGAAAGACCAAAAATGTCATTACAAATTATAAGGGATTAAAATCGCTAACTTAAAAAACTTAATGGGACGAAAAGTTGATGGAAATTTTTAGGAACAAAAACTAAAAACCCAAATTTCTTAGGAATCAAAAGCATATTTTATTTAACCTTTTATTATATCTTTTAATATTCATATGAAAGATAAAAAAATTTATACATTACATCTCACGTCATTTTCATCAAAATGGCTCATAATTAATTTGAAACCTTCAAATTTAAATATAGGAGTTGTATTCCATTAGTTTTTCCTTAGAAACCATATGGCTACATTTACCAACAACAAAAAAAGAAACCATATGAGAGGGTTTCTTGGATGACGGTTACTTAGCTACGAATAACATACACTAAGCCTATCATGCACTAAAAACTCAAAGAATTTACCCCACTAACTTTCTAGGGAGTTATCCACTATTTCCAACATTTTAGGGGCCTGGATGTGTCCATAACCGTTTCCACACTTAACTTTTGATTTTCAATGCAATTTCTCGCGTGCTTGACCCACTTGCCTTCATGTACTTTCCTTATATCTTCAAAGGCTCCCTCGATTAATGGGTCATCGGCTAAATCAGGCGTACCATGTTGGGCTAGCCAACAACTTCACTGTGGATCTGCTATAGATTCTACTTTGGAAGTCATTCAAAAGGAAATGAACGAATTGAGAAGCCAGAAGTCCCAAATAGCTCTCTAAGACTTGCTCTTCATGAAATTAAGCATATCTCGGCTTACCTAAGCCGAGGTCTCACTCAACTAATGACTTAGTAATTTTTTGATGTAGCGACGAAAAATCTGGTAAAGGATTCTTCGAAGTTCTAGATGAAACCGCCACCAAAGTTTAGTTTAAGGGAAAATATTGGAAAATCCCTATTGAATGGATAAGGGTCCTTGAGACCATATTTGGGTTTAGGAGTCAGTTATGCGTTGGGAAGGTATTAGCACCCCGCAACATCCTTCTTATGGAAGGTTACCTTCTAATTAGTTGTACTTAACGAATATTTTACCCTTTAAAAAGAAAGAGACTTAATAAAAATTTTAGTTTTTTCTGTTTGACAGGAGTGGGCCTCTACTCCTATGTATCTCCAGATGTGATGGAGAATCAAAGCTACATAGTTTTTTGGTAGAAATTTTTTGTGGTTTGATGTTTAATAGTATAGGGATTTTAGGATTACTAAATCGCATTTACTCATTCGTCCCTAGAACGATGCTTAACCTTGTCGCATTTAATCGACTTAATCCTATTTTTTTTGAAAGTAAGATTTTTGACTTTTTTAGAAAAATAGTTTGATATGAGGTGGTTTGATTTTATTGGAATAGGGATCTTAGGACTCTTGAGCGATACGGTTCATTCGTCCTAAGATGGTGGTTTACCTGATCATACGATCGACTTAACTCCCTATTTGGTTTTTTTATGAAAGTAAGGTTTTTTGGTCTTTGTTGTGAAAAATGGTTTGAGTATAGTGTTGTTTTAATAGGGATTTTAGGACTCTTGAGTCGTGAGATTCATTTGTCCAAAAACGATTGCTAACCCATTTCAGATCGATCGACTTAACCCCTATTTAGGTTTTTTGAGAAAAAATGTTTTTTTCTCAGGGAGTTTGGTTTTTTTATCGTACCCCTCTTTCTCCCTCATACCCCTATTTTAACAAAAAACCCATAAACGCCCTCAACTTTTTATAAAAAATAAATAAATAAATAAATAAAAAATTCCGAATTTACCTCATTTTTTGGTATATCCGGTTCATAAATTTGGAAATGGGGTGTTTCGTGGGGATTTTCGGATTTACCTCATACGTAGGTAAATCCGGTTCATAATTTGTGAATCGGATTTACCTACTGTTCCGACCTGGGCTACAGCGCCCCAGTGAGCATTGGACCGCCCAAACACTTCGGTCCATTCTGTCCTTCATCGCTTCAGCAGGGCCGACGGCTAGGATCCTTCCGCCCGATCTGATGGCTATGGTGCGCCTCCTTTCCCTATAAATAGAGGTCTGCCCCTCTACTCCGGTACGTCTCTCTCTTATTTGAAGCAATTCTCAGCTTAGACATAAGTAATTTTAATGAAGCCCTTTAGAAAAGTGGTCGAAAGGCACGTCATCGATGCTACTGACACCCAAATGCTACAACATCAGATTTAACATTAAACCATTATTTAGAAGTTGCATAGTGAAAGGCATTCCAACTTGTTCCCATCTTGAATTTCCTACTATCCTTTACTTTTATTATTGTTTATGATTAAATTGGGTTCTACAACTTGTTATTTTACTTGCTTTTACTCAATAGCTTGCTTGCTAATTAAATATAAAAAAGAACTCAACAATCCTCGTGGGAACGATCTCTACTTACTTTATTCAATGAAGAAGATGAACAGATTGATGATTTTATTTGATTTTTTAACAAAATGAAATTTATGTCCAAAAATAATTAAAAATGACATGTATTAATAGAGTGTAAGCCACTAAACCACATAAGCATCCTAAAAGTCAAATAGACGTTTTTGTAACAAAGTTAAAAAAAAAGTGGAAAGGGGTAATAGTGCAATGAGTTTATAACATAAGGGATTCATTTCAAAAAAATATAAAGGACCTATTCGGAATCTGAAAATAAATTAAGGGACACCGGAGCGATTTTTTCACACACACACACACACAGACACACACACACACACACACACACGCGTTGATTCTTTTTTAGTTAGAGATCACATGAGTTCTTATAATTAATGACGTAATCTTGAATCACTAAATTTAGTCTAACGATTATAATTAAATATTATCATTTCTCATATATATATATATATATATATATATACACACACACTCACAATCTTATATTTAATAAAAGAAAACTGCAATAACTTAGTAACTTATTTATGTAGTCGAGATGATTTTGAGCTATTGATCAGTTTTTAAAGTTGTTACTATATATTATATTGATAATAAAACCTTTATACTTTCTTTTTATTATTGCACATAAGTGACAAATATTTATATCACTTTTATTTTAGGAATGTATACATTTATACACTTAAAACTGATTGATGGAGTCCTCAATTTCATTTAAGAAATATGGATGATCTAAACTCATGAAATATATAGTAAATAACATTCCATTTTAGTTTGTGTAAAAAAACATGTTAATAAAAAAAGTGTGTAAAAAACATTCAATTTTAGTTTTAGAAACATTTATATCATTAAATGCAACATGATCAAGTCTCAACGGGGAAGCATTATATGGTTTTGGTAACTCGGTATAATTTTATAGTTTATAGGAACATATCAATTTCAATTACACACACACACACACAGATATATATATATATATATATATATATATATATATATATTATCTATAATTATTATTTTGTATGATTCTGGACTAGGAAATTTGATTTATGTTCAGTGTATTTTTATAGTCTTTGAACACATGTCAAATATATAAACTTATTTAGCTTTTATAGATTATCAAATTTTTTGGTCTCTACAGAAAAACATTACATGTTAAGGGTGTAATTTTATTCTCTTTGAACATTTATCTTATTAATTTTTTATATTTTTATTATTTTTGAATAATTATTTTATTTTCAGTAACTTTAAGGAAACAGTACATGTTGTCACACAAATTTTACTGTAAGTTTTAAACATATTAATTTTAAAGATTTAATATTTTATTTATTAGAGCTAATACGCTGCTACCCATGCAAATGCAAGACGCACCTATACCGCCAATGAAGTGCGCCATGATGGAGAATGTGGGTGTGTGTGAGAGCTAATTAAAGGGAGGTATTTCAGCTGCAAGGATTTTCTGTGACAAATTTATATGATACATCCCATATTATTAATTTCTTTTAAAATCTACTAATTTATTTTGTTTTGTCAAACTATAGTGGGTGCTAAAAATAAATTTGAAATCTACAAATGAAACATCTGAGATGTTGGATTTAAAATATAGCAATATTATTCCATTTGCTTTGTTTAGTACAAACCATGGCTACAGCCTGCATTAGTGCATCCCTAATAGCGATTATTCATTGTTTATTACAAATAATCAGCAATAACAATGACAATTTCCCATAGTTTTACAAAATCCCCCTTTGTAGCAGTTCTGTAAGCAGAGGTGATTACATTGAGCATCCGCTACATTCGGTATGCAACTAGGCATAGGATTGTCAAAGCAACACTTGAATTTTGCGTCACCAATCAAAGTTGAACTATCCATTACTAAAGCCTCAGCCCTCGCTTTTTCATATCCTGAGTGCAATCCAAATCAATTCACATAAGAATTTTTTTTATAATATATCATAAACTTAGGACAGAGTGAGAAAAATATATAAATTTATTATTTTTATTGATCATGAAAATAGATTTACCTGAGAACAAAATGATGACAACAATGCGTGCAAGAGGAAGAAGTATTGTCACTCTAGCCATCTTCAAAATAGTTAATTAGTATAATAGGTGCTATGGACTTAAACTTGAGTTGATGCAGTTTTATACACAATTAGAGGACCAAGTTTCCTTTTATGCCTCACCTAGAGTCGAAATAGTAGTCAAAACTCAAGTAAATACATATTTATGGAATCTCAATAAGATAACCTTCTTCTTAAAACATTATAGGAAATGTAAAAATTAGAGAATCAACTTATATGGTGCATTTAATATCTTTTGTTTTTGAAAAATTAATTGTTATTCAATTAAATATAGAATGGTCGTCATCTAATTATTTAGTTAACTAATAGTATCCTAAATGATGATTTTGATTGGATGGTAAAATATGTTAAGTTTTATTTGGCATACAAAGGAATGGAAATCATTTTTTTAAATTGGTTTATTTATTATAGGTGAAATATGTTTTTGGTCCCTATAAAATTTGAGTTTTTTGTTTTAGTTCCTTAAAAGTTTCACTTTCCGTCAAGCAGCTTTTAGTCACTCGTGACTTTTAATAGCGCTATGAAAGACCAAAAATGTCATTACAAATTATAAGGGATTAAAACTGCTAACGGAAAAAACTTATGGGACGAAAAGTTGATGGAAATTTTTTAGGAACAAAAACTAAAAAACCCAAATTTCTTAGGAATCAAAAGCATATTTTATTTAACCTTTTATTATATCTTTTAATATTCATATGAAAGATAAAAAAAATTTATACATTACATCTCACGTCATTTTCATCAAAAATGGCTCATAATTAATTTGAAACCTTCAAATTTAAATATAGGAGTTGTATTCCATTAGTTTTTCCTTAGAAACCATATGGCTACATTTACCAACAACAAAAAAGAAACCATATGAGAGGGTTTCTTGGATGACGGTTACTTAGCTACGAATAACATACACTAAGCCTATCATGCACTAAAAACTCAAAGAATTTACCCCACTAACTTTCTAGGAGTTATCCACTATTTCCAACATTTTAGGGGCTGGATGTGTCCATAACCGTTTCCACACTTAACTTTTGATTTTCAATGCAATTTCTCGCGTGCTTGACCCACTTGCCTTCATGTACTTTCCTTATATCTTCAAAGGCTCCCTCGATTAATGGGTCATCATCGGCTAAATCAGCGTACCATGATGGGCTAGCCAACAACTTCACCGTGGATCTGCTATAGATTCTACTTTGGAAGTCATTCAAAAGGAAATGAACGAATTGAGAACCCGTAAGTCCCAAATAGCTCTCTAAGACTTGCTCTTCATGAAATTAAGCATATCTCGGCTTACCTAAGCCGAGGTCTCACTCGACTAATGACTTAGTAATTTTTTGTTGTAGCGACGAAAAATGCAGGAAAGGATTCTTGAAGTTCTAGATGAAGCCGCCACCAAAGTTTAGTTTAAGGGAAAATATTGGAAAATCCCTATTGAATGGATAAGGGTCCTTGAGACCATATTTGGGTTTAGGAGTCGGTTATGCGTGGGGAAGGTATTAGCACCCGCAACATCCTTCCTATGGAAGGTTACCTTCTAATTAGTTGTACTTAACGAATATTTTACCCTTTAAAAGAAAGAGACTTAATAAAAATTTTAGTTTTTTCTCGCTTGACAGAGTGGGCCTCTACTCCTATGTATCTCCGATGTGATGGAGAATTCAAAGCTACATAGTTTTTGGTAGAAATTTTTTGTGGTTTGATGTTTAATAGTATAGGGATTTTAGGATTACTAAATCGCATGCGACTCATTCGTCCTAGAACGATGCTTAACATTGTCGTCTGAATCGACTTAATCCCCTATTTTTTTTGAATGTAAGATTTTTGACTTTTTTTGAAAAATAGTTTGATATGAGGTGGTTTGATTTTATTGGAATAGGGATCTTAGGACTCTTGAGCGATACGGTTCATTCATCCTAAGATGGTGGTTTACCTGATCATACGATCGACTTAACTCCCTATTTGTTTTTTTTATGAAAGTAAGGTTTTTTGATCTTTGTTGTGAAAAATGGTTTGAGTATAGTGTTGTTTTAATAGGGGTTTTAGGACTCTTGAGTCGTACGATTCATTTGTCCAAAAACGATGGCTAACCCGATTGTACGATCGACTTAACCCCCTATTTAGGTTTTTTGAAAAAAAATGTTTTTTTCTCAGGGAGTTTGGTTTTTTTTTCGTACCCCCTCTTTCTCCCTCATACCCCTAAACGCCCTCAACTTTTTATAAAAAATAAATAATTAAATAAAAAATTCCGAATTTACCTCATTTTTTGGTATATCCGGTTCATAAATTTGGAAATGGGGTGTTTCGTGGGGATTTTCGGATTTACCTCATACGTAGGTAAATCCGGTTCATAATTTGTGAACCGGATTTACCTACTGTTCCGACCTGGGCTGCAGCGCCCCAGTGAGCATTGGACCGCCCAAACACTTCGTCCATTCTGTCCTTCATCGCTTCAGTAGGGCCGACGGCTAGGATCCTTCCGCCCGATCTGATGGCTACGGTACGCCTCCTTTCCCTATAAATAGAGGTCTGCCCCTCTACTCCGGTACGTCTCTCTCTTATTTGAAGCAATTCTCAGCTTAGACATAAGTAATTTTAATGAAGCCCTTTAGAAAAGTGACTGAAAGGCACGTACTGATGCTACAACACCCAAATGCTTCAACATCAGATTTAACATTAAACCATTATTTAGAGGTTGCATAGTGAAAGGCATTCCAACTTGTTCCCATCTTGAATTTCCTACTATCATTTACTTTTATTATTGTTTATGATTAAACTGGGTTCTACAACTTGTTATTTTACTTGCTTTTACTCACTAGCTTGCTTGCTAATTAAATATAAAAAAGAACTCAACAATCCTCGTGGGAACGATCTCTACTTACTTTATTCAATGAAGAAGATGAACAGATTGATGATTTTATTTTATGTTTTAACAATTTATAATATATCATAAACTTAGGACAGAGTGAGAAAAATATATAAATTTATTATTTTTATTGATCATGAAAATAGATTTACCTGAGAACAAAATGATGACAACAATGCATGCAAGAGGAAGAAGTATTGTCACTCTAGCCATCTTCAAAATAGTTAATTAGTATAATAGGTGCTATGGACTTAAACTTGAGTTGATGCAGTTTTATACACAATTAGAGGACCAAGTTTCCTTTTATGCCTCACCTAGAGTCGAAATAGTAGTCAAAACTCAAGTAAATACATATTTATGGAATCTCAATAAGATAACCTTCTTCTTAAAACATTATAGGAAATGTAAAAATTAGAGAATCAACTTATATGGTGCATTTAATATCTTTTGTTTTTGAAAAATTAATTGTTATTCAATTAAATATAGAATGGTCGTCATCTAATTATTTAGTTAACTAATAGTATCCTAAACAGTGATTTTGACTGGATGGTAAAATATGTTAAGTTTTATTTGGCATACAAAGGAATGGAAATCATTTTTTTAAATTGGTTTATTTATTATAGGTGAAATATGTTTTTGGTCCCTATAAAATTTGAGTTTTTTTGTTTTAGTTCCTTAAAAAGTTTCACTTTCCGTCAGTAGTTTTAGTCACTCGTGACTTTTAATAGCGCTATGAAAGACCAAAAAATGTCATTACAAATTATAAGGGATTAAAACTGCTAACGGAAAAAACTTATGGGACGAAAAGTTGATGGAAATTTTTTAGGAACAAAAACTAAAAAACCCAAATTTCTTAGGAATCAAAAGCATATTTTATTTAACCTTTTATTATATCTTTTAATATTCATATGAAAGATAAAAAAAATTTATACATTACATCTCACGTCATTTTCATCAAAAATGGCTCATAATTAATTTGAAACCTTCAAATTTAAATATAGGAGTTGTATTCCATTAGTTTTTCCTTAGAAACCATATGGCTACATTTACCAACAACAAAAAAAGAAACCATATGAGAGGGTTTCTTGGATGACGGTTACTTAGCTACGAATAACATACACTAAGCCTATCATGCACTAAAAACTCAAAGAATTTACCCCACTAACTTTCTAGGGAGTTATCCACTATTTCCAACATTTTAGGGGCCTGGATGTGTCCATAACCGTTTCCACACTTAACTTTTGATTTTCAATGCAATTTCTCGCGTGCTTGACCCACTTGCCTTCATGTACTTTCCTTATATCTTCAAAGGCTCCCTCGATTAATGGGTCATCGGCTAAATCAAGCGTACCATGTTGGGCTAGCCAACAACTTCATCATGGATCTGCTATAGATTCTACTTTGGAAGTCATTCAAAAGGAAATGAACGAATTGAGAAGCCAGAAGTCCCAAATAGCTCTCTAAGACTTGCTCTTCATGAAATTAAGCATATCTCGGCTTACCTAAGCCGAGGTCTCACTCAACTAATGACTTAGTAATTTTTTGTTGTAGCGACGAAAAATGCAGGAAAAGATTCTCTTCAAGTTCTAGATGAAGCCGCCACCAAAGTTTAGTTTAAGGGAAAATATTGGAAAATCCCTATTGAATGGATAAGGGTCCTTGAGACCATATTTGGGTTTAGGAGTCGGTTATGCGTTGGGAAGGTATTAGCACCCGCAACATCCTTCTTATGGAAGGTTACCTTCTAATTAGTTGTACTTAACTAATATTTTACCCTTTAAAAGAAAGAGACTTAATAAAAATTTAGTTTTTACTCGCTGACAGAGTGGGCCTCTACTCCTATGTATCTCCGATGTGATGGAGAATTCAAAGCTACATAGTTTTTGGTAGAAATTTTTGTGGTTTGATGTTTAATAGTATAGGGATTTTAGGATTACTAAATCGCATTTACGACTCATTCGTCCTAGAACGATGCTTAACCTTGTCGTCGACCGACTTAATCCTATATTTTTTTGAAAGTAAGATTTTTGACTTTTTAGAAAAATAGTTTGATATGAGGTGGTTTGATTTTATTGGAATAGGGATCTTAGGACTCTTGAGCGATACGGTTCATTCGTCCCTAAGATGGTGGTTTACCCGATCATACGATCGACTTAACTCCCTATTTGGTTTTTTTATGAAAGTAAGGTTTTTGGTCTTTGTTGTGAAAAATGGTTTGAGTATAGTGTTGTTTTAATAGGGATTTTAGGACTCTTGAGTCGTGAGATTCATTTGTCCAAAAACGATGGCTAACCCGATCGTGATCGACTTAACCCCTATTTAGGTTTTTGAGAAAAATGTTTTTTTCGGGAGTTTGGTTTTTTCGTACCCCTCTTTCTCCTCATACCCCTATTTTAACAAAAACCCCATAAACGCCCTCAACTTTTTATAAAAATAAATAAATAAATAAAAAATTCCGAATTTACCTCATTTTTTGGTATATCCGGTTCATAAATTTGGAAATGGGGTGTTTCGTGGGGACTTTCGGATTTACCTCATACGTAGGTAAATCCGGTTCATAATTTGTGAATCGGATTTACCTCTTTATTCGACTGGCACAGACTCTGGCGCCCAATGAGCATTGGACCGCCCAAACACTTCGGTCCATTCTGTCCTTCATCGCTTCAGCAGGGCCGACGGCTAGGATCCTTCCGCCCGATCTGATGGCTACGGTGCGCCTCCTTTCCCTATAAATAGAGGTCTGCCCCTCTACTCCGGTACGTCTCTCTCTTATTTGAAGCAATTCTCAGCTTAGACATAAGTAATTTTAATGAAGCCCTTTAGAAAAGTGGTGAAAGGCACGTCTTCGATGCTACAACACCCAAATGCTACAACATCAGATTTAACATTAAACCATTATTTAGAAGTTGCATAGTGAAAGGCATTCCAACTTGTTCCCATCTTGAATTTCCTACTATCCTTTACTTTTATTATTGTTTATGATTAAATTGGGTTCTACAACTTGTTATTTTACTTGCTTTTACTCACTAGCTTGCTTGCTAATTAAATATAAAAAAGAACTCAACAATCCTCGTGGGAACGATCTCTACTTACTTTATTCAATGAAGAAGATGAACATATTGATGATTTTATTTGATTTTTTAACAAAATGAAATGTATGTCCAAAAATAATTAAAAATGACATGTATTAATAGAGTGTAAGCCACTAAACCACATAAGCATCCTAAAAGTCAAACAGACGTTTTTGTAACAAAGTTAAAAAAAAAGTGGAAAGGGGTAATAGTGCAATGAGTTTATAACATAAGGGATTCATTTCAAAAAATATAAAGGACCTATTCGAATCAAAATAAATTAAGGGACACCGAGCGATTTTTCACACACACACACACACACACACACACACATATATATATATATATATATATATATATATATATATAGGGTGACTTAGGTAACAACACCTACTTATTATGAGAAATGAGAACATTTAATTACAAGACCGCGTTGATTCTTTTTTAGTTAGAGATCACATGAGTTCTTATAATTAATGACGTAATCTTGAATCACTAAATTTAGTCTAACGATTATAATTAAATATTATCATTTCTCATATATATATATATATATATATATATATAAATATACACACACACTCACAATCTTATATTTAATAAAAGAAAACTGCAATAACTTAGTAACTTATTTATGTAGTCGAGATGATTTTGAGCTATTGATCAGTTTTTAAAGTTGTTACTATATATTATATTGATAATAAAACCTTTATACTTTCTTTTTATTATTGCACATAAGTGACAAATATTTATATCACTTTTATTTTAGGAATGTATACATTTATACACTTAAAACTGATTGATGGAGTCCTCAATTTCATTTAAGAAATATGGATGATCTAAACTCATGAAAAATATAGTAAATAACATTCCATTTTAGTTTGTGTAAAAAAACATGTTAATAAAAAAAGTGTGTAAAAAAACATTCAATTTTAGTTTTAGAAACATTTATATCATTAAATGCAACATGATCAAGTCTCAACATGGAAGCATTATATGGTTTTGGTAACTCGGTATAATTTTATAGTTTATAGGAACATATCAATTTCAATTACACACACACACACACATATATATATATATATATATATATATATATATATATATATATATATATATTATCTATAATTATTATTTTGTATGATTCTCGACTAGGAAATTTGATTTATGTTCAATGTATTTTTTATAGTCTTTGAACACATGTCAAATATATAAACTTATTTAGCTTTTATAGATTATCAAATTTTTTGGTCTCTACAGAAAAACATTACATGTTAAGGGTGTAATTTTATTCTCTTTGAACATTTATCTTATTAATTTTTTATATTTTTATTATTTTTGAATAATTATTTTATTTTCAAGAACTTTAAGGAAACAAAGACATGTTGTCACACAAATTTTACTGTAAGTTTTAAACATATTAATTTTAAAGATTTAATATTTTATTTATTAGAGCTAATACGCTGCTACCCATGCAAATGCGCACGCACCTATACCGCAAATGAAGTGCGCCGCGATGGAGAATGTGGGTGTGTGTGAGAGCTAATTAAAGGGAGGTATTTCAGCTGCAAGGATTTTCTGTGACTAATTTATATGATACTCCCATATTATTAATTTCTTTTAAAATCTACTAATTTATTTTGTTTTGTCAAACTATAGTGGGTGCTAAAAATAAATTTGAAATCTACAAATGAAACATCTGAGATGTTGGATTTAAAATATAGCAATATTATTCCATTTGCTTTGTTTAGTACAAACCATGGCTACACCCTGCATTAGTGCATCCCTAATAGCGATTATTCATTGTTTATTACAAATAATCAGCAATAACAATGACAATTTCCCATAGTTTTACAAAATCCCCCTTTGTAGCAGTTCTGTGACCAGAGGTGATTACATTGAGCATCCGCTACATTCGGTATGCAACTAGGCATAGGATTGTCAAAGCAACACTTGAATTTTGCGTCACCAATCAAAGTTGAACTATCCATTACTAAAGCCTCAGCCCTCGCTTTTTCATATCCTGAGTGCAATCCAAATCAATTCACATAAGAATTTTTTTTATAATATATCATAAACTTAAGACAGAGTGAGAAAAATATATAAATTTATTATTTTTATTGATCATGAAAATAGATTTACCTGAGAACAAAATGATGACAACAATGCGTGCAAGAGGAAGAAGTATTGTCACTCTAGCCATCTTCAAAATAGTTAATTAGTATAATAGGTGCTATGGACTTAAACTTGAGTTGATGCAGTTTTATACACAATTAGAGGACCAAGTTTCCTTTTATGCCTCACCTAGAGTCGAAATAGTAGTCAAAACTCAAGTAAATACATATTTATGGAATCTCAATAAGATAACCTTCTTCTTAAAACATTATAGGAAATGTAAAAATTAGAGAATCAACTTATATGGTGCATTTAATATCTTTTGTTTTTGAAAAATTAATTGTTATTCAATTAAATATAGAATGGTCGTCATCTAATTATTTAGTTAACTAATAGTATCCTAAACAGTGATTTTGACTGGATGGTAAAATATGTTAAGTTTCATTTGGCATACAAAGGAATGGAAATCATTTTCATCAAAAATGGCTCATAATTAATTTGAAACCTTCAAATTTAAATATAGGAGTTGTATTCCATTAGTTTTTCCTTAGAAACCATATGGCTACATTTACCAACAACAAAAAAAGAAACCATATGAGAGGGTTTCTTGGATGACGGTTACTTAGCTACGAATAACATACACTAAGCCTATCATGCACTAAAAACTCAAAGAATTTACCCCACTAACTTTCTAGGGAGTTATCCACTATTTCCAACATTTTAGGCGCCTGGATGTGTCCATAACCGTTTCCACACTTAACTTTTGATTTTCAATGCAATTTCTCGCGTGCTTGACCCACTTGCCTTCTTGTACTTTCCTTATATCTTCAAAGGCTCCCTCGATTAATGGGTCATCGGCTAAATCAGACGTACCATGATGGGCTAGCCAACAACTTCACTGTGGATCTGCTATAGATTCTACTTTGGAAGCCATTCAAAAGGAAATGAACGAATTGAGAAGCCAGAAGTCCCAAATAGCTCTCTAAGACTTGCTCTTCATGAAATTAAGCATATCTCGGCTTACCTAAGCCGAGGTCTCACTCGACTAATGACTTAGTAATTTTTTGTTGTAGCGACGAAAAATCTGGGAAAGGATTCTTCGAAGTTCTAGATGAAGCCGCCACCAAAGTTTAGTTTAAGGGAAAATATTGGAAAATCCCTATTGAATGGATAAGGGTCCTTGAGACCATATTTGGGTTTAGGAGTCAGTTATGCGTTGGGAAGGTATTAGCACCCCGCAACATCCTTCTTATGGAAGGTTACCTTCTAATTAGTTGTACTTAACGAATATTTTACCCTTTAAAAAGAAAGAGACTTAATAAAAATTTTAGTTTTTTCTGCTTGACAGGAGTGGGCCTCTACTCCTATGTATCTCCAGATGTGATGGAGAATTCAAAGCTACATAGTTTTTTGGTAGAAATTTTTTGTGGTTTGATGTTTAATAGTATAGGGATTTTAGGATTACTAAATCGCATGCGACTCATTCGTCCTAGAACGATGCTTAACCTTGTCGTGATTTAATCGACTTAATCCCCTATTTTTTTTGAAAGTAAGATTTTTGACTTTTTTAGAAAAATAGTTTGATATGAGGTGGTTTGATTTTTTTGGAATAGGGATCTTAGGACTCTTGAGCGATACGGTTCATTCGTCCTAAGATGGTGGTTTACCTGATCATACGATCGACTTAACTCCCTATTTGGTTTTTTTATGAAAGTAAGGTTTTTTGGTCTTTGTTGTGAAAAATGGTTTGAGTATAGTGTTGTTTTAATAGGGATTTTAGGACTCTTGAGTCGTGAGATTCATTTGTCCAAAAACGATGGCTAACCCGACTGTACGATCGACTTAACCCCCTATTTAGGTTTTTTGAGAAAAAATGTTTTTTTCTCAGGGAGTTTGGTTTTTTTTTCGTACCCCCTCTTTCTCCCTCATACCCCTATTTTAACAAAAAACCCATAAACGCCCTCAACTTTTTATAAAAATAAATAAAAATAAAAATTCCGAATTTACCTCATTTTTTGGTATATCCGGTTCATAAATTTGGAAATGGGGTGTTTCGTGGGGATTTTCGGATTTACCTCATACGTAGGTAAATCCGGTTCATAATTTGTGAATCGGATTTACCTCTCGTTCCGACTGGCTACAGCTCTGGCCTTGATGAGCATTGGACCGCCCAAACACTTCGGTCCATTCTGGTCCTTCATCGCTTCAGAGGGCCGACGGCTAGGATCCTTCCGCCCGATCTGATGGCTACGGTGCGCCTCCTTTCCCTATAAATAGAGGTCTGCCCCTCTACTCCGGTACGTCTCTCTCTTATTTGAAGCAATTCTCAGCTTAGACATAAGTAATTTTAATGAAGCCCTTTAGAAAAGTGATCAAAAAGCACGTCATCGATGCTACAACACCCAAATGCTACAACATCAGATTTAACATTAAACCATTATTTAGAAGTTGCATAGTGAAAGGCATTCCAACTTGTTCCCATCTTGAATTTCCTACTATCCTTTACTTTTATTATTGTTTATGATTAAATTGGGTTCTACAACTTGTTATTTTACTTGCTTTTACTCACTAGCTTGCTTGCTAATTAAATATAAAAAAGAACTCAACAATCCTCGTGGGAACGATCTCTACTTGCTTTATTCAATGAAGAAGATGAACAGATTGATGATTTTATTTTATTTTTTAACAATTTATAATATATCATAAACTTAGGACAGAGTGAGAAAAATATATAAATTTATTATTTTTATTGATCATGAAAACAGATTTACCTGAGAACAAAATGATGACAACAATGCATGCAAGAGGAAGAAGTATTGTCACTCTAGCCATCTTCAAAATAGTTAATTAGTATAATAGGTGCTATGGACTTAAACTTGAGTTGATGCAGTTTTATACACAATTAGAGGACCAAGTTTCCTTTTATGCCTCACCTAGAGTCGAAATAGTAGTCAAAACTCAAGTAAATACATATTTATGGAATCTCAATAAGATAACCTTCTTCTTAAAACATTATAGGAAATGTAAAAATTAGAGAATCAACTTATGTGGTGCATTTAATGTCTTTTGTTTTTGAAAAATTAATTGTTATTCAATTAAATATAGAATGGTCGTCATCTAATTATTTAGTTAACTAATAGTATCCTAAACAGTGATTTTGACTGGATGGTAAAATATGTTAAGTTTCATTTGGCATACAAAGGAATGGAAATCATTTTTTTAAATTGGTTTATTTATTATAGGTGAAATATGTTTTTTGTCCCTATAAAATTTGAGTTTTTTTGTTTTAGTTCCTTAAAAAGTTTCACTTTCCGTCAGCAGTTTTAGTCACTCGTGACTTTTAATAGCGCTAAGAAGCGCTATGAAAGACCAAAAAATGTCATTACAAATTATAAGGGATTAAAATCATAACGGAAAAAACTTATGGGACGAAAAAGTTGATGGAAATTTTTAGGAACAAAAACTAAAAAACCCAAATTTCTTAGGAATCAAAAGCATATTTTATTTAACCTTTTATTATATCTTTTAATATTCATATGAAAGATAAAAAAAATTTATACATTACATCTCACGTCATTTTCATCAAAAATGGCTCATAATTAATTTGAAACCTTCAAATTTAAATATAGGAGTTGTATTCCATTAGTTTTTCCTTAGAAACCATATGGCTACATTTTCCAACAACAAAAAAAGAAACCATATGAGAGGGTTTCTTGGATGACGGTTACTTAGCTACGAATAACATACACTAAGCCTATCATGCACTAAAAACTCAAAGAATTTACCCCACTAACTTTCTAGGGAGTTATCCACTATTTCCAACATTTTAGGGGCCTGGATGTGTCCATAACCGTTTCCACACTTAACTTTTGATTTTCAATGCAATTTCTCGCGTGCTTGACCCACTTGCCTTCATGTACTTTCCTTATATCTTCAAAGGCTCCCTCGATTAATGGGTCATCGGCTAAATCAGGCGTACCACATAAGCATCCTAAAAGTTAAATAGACGTTTTTGTAACAAAGTTAAAAAAAAAGTGAAAAAGGGTAATAGTGCAATGAGTTTATAACATAAGAGATTCGTTTCAAAAAAATATAAAGGACCTATTCGGAATCTGAAAATAAATTAAGGGACACCGGAGCGATTTTTTCACACACACACACACACACACAGATATATATATATATATATATATATATATATATATATATACACACACACACTCACTTATTATGAGAAACTAAAAAACCCAAATTTCTTAGGAATCAAAAGCATATTTTATTTAACCTTTTATTATATCTTTTAATATTCTTATGAAAGATAAAAAAAATTTATACATTACATCTCACGTCATTTTCAACAAAAATGGCTCATAATTAATTTGAAACCTTCAAATTTAAATATAGGAGTTGTATTCCATTAGTTTTTTCCTTAGAAACCATATGGCTACATTTACCAACAACAAAAAAAGAAACTGTAACACCCCATTTCTACCCGGTAATTTATAATAAAAATCAGAGCATATAAAAAAATTTATTTCTCATTAAATGGAGCGTTACACTCCTCTCTTAAAAACACTCAAACAGTCGGTTCAGCTCATAAAAAGGTATCAATACATAACACCATAACAAAACGTGGGATAACTCATATCATGCAGCGGAATATAAAACTACACCTCAAAAATGGTACTCAACAGTCTCAAATAGTAAACAATACATAAGAAGGCTCAACAATGAGCAAAACAGAACAAACTACAGTTCATAACCCATCCCCTAGGTGCTACGTATCAGAGCAGACCGACTCAGGGAATAGTGAAGGTAGTAAGCCCTCACTCATGACTACACCGTGGTAAACAACAACGAGAAAGGGTGAGTCTCGAACTATATAATAAAAGTGATAATAGGCAATATATACAGTCACGGTTCACAGCACAATCAATCATACCAATCATCACGCAATAATATTTATGTGTTCATGAAAATGTATGCAATGTGGTCATGCATGTGGTACCATTTGCCCTCCGGCAGTCTCATTATCAAATTGAGTCCTCATGACTCTGGCCCCCATGGCACAGCCCTCCTACCACAATCGCTTTTATAAACGTCGCGATCATGCAATGTAATGTATGTATGCATGGGACTCCATGAACACAACACAAGCACATTTACAATATCACCTCATATATTATTTTCTCACCTCATATTTAATCTCATTTATAGCCCTCATGGCTCTAGCCCCCATGGCTCATGCCCCCATGGCATCCTCAATCATCTCAGTTACTAGCTCAACATACTCAAGTCCCAAGGACTATTCACAATTAGAGGACTAACCTCACTCAGGGACCTAAACCACCCTTTAGGACCAAAACAGTCACCTAGGGACCAAACTGT
The DNA here is from genome assembly GCA_020916435.1 of Oxytropis ochrocephala. NCBI lineage: Eukaryota > Viridiplantae > Streptophyta > Magnoliopsida > Fabales > Fabaceae > Oxytropis > Oxytropis ochrocephala. The sequence continues at coordinate 40,816,776 of CM037091.1, forward strand.
CACCTAGGGACCAAAACAAAGACACACTTAGGCACAAGGCAGCACTAGGCGCCATTTTCCCACATTCTGCGCCCCCTGGTGCAACACAAAGACTAGCGCCAAAACTTCAAGAATCTGGCGCCCGTGGCAACAACACAAACCCACTGGCGCCACTTTCCTAGCAATCTGGCGCCCCACAAAGCGGCACGATGCTGAGACACAAACTAAGACACAAATCCGCACACGCTCTCAGAACCACGCGCCGCTTAGCGCGCCTGGCAAGACTGATTGGCGCCTACACTGACCCAAAGACACCCAAAGACATGTAAACAGAAACCACTCGAGCCAAAATGTTTAAAAATGTTTTTGGGCAGGTAAATACAAAATATGGCACGTTGAAATATGCCTAGAACTCTAAGTTCCACTCAAAACACCCCCTAGGCGCACACTTATAGCGCCACAGCAATGCCTACTAGCACATCTCTCAAATGGCACATGAAAACAGAAAATTGCTCGAGCCAAAATGTTTAAAAATGTTTTTGGGCAGGTAAATACAAAATATGGCACGGTGAAATATGCCTAGAACATCAAATGTCACTTAACCCACCCCATAGGCGCACACTTATAGCGCCACAGAATGCTCACTAGGACATCTCCCAAAAGACACGTGCAAAACTAAAACTACTCGAGCCAAAAGACTCAAAATTGAATTTGGGCAGGTGATTACAAAATTTGGCACGGTAAAATGTGCCTAGAACATCAAGTTCCACTCAAAACACCCCATATGTGCACGTGAACGATGGCACGTGGCGCCACATTCCTAGCAAATCGCGCGCCAAACAAAGAAACACACACACAAAGACTTCAAACAAAGCGATTGCACTGGGCACCATTTCCCTAGCAACTTGGCGGCCAGGCAGCAACACCCTGCACACAGACACAATTCCAGCACATGAACAGTAACCCAGGCGCCAATTCCTCAAAGAAAGTGGCGCGCGGAGAAGCAAAGAACACAAAGACTCCTAGCCTCATCACATTAAGACACGTGGCGCGGATCCTCGCCATTTGGCGCCCCATACACCAAAAACTCCAATTTCTCAAATTCTTTCAATTCAAGTCCTCTCATATCACTCAAATACAAATTATCATCATGTCAACACACTCAATTGCATACCATAACACTCAATCATGCGTAAAAACCAATCAAGAACATAAAACCCCCAATTTAAAGCCCTAAGTCGATTTTTAGCATGCAATTTCTCAAATTCACCCAACAACAACTCAATTAACAATCAAATAATCAAACCCTATGACTCCTATACAACCCATTATATCCTCTATTATAGAGTGAGACTCCCCTTACCTTATTTTACACCGTAGAGAAGCCCTTTCACAGAGTCACCTACAAAACCTCAAAGAATCGGGACCTTCTTCTCCTTCTCCTTGCTTGATGCGAAGCTCTTCTCCCTTTCTCCTAGGGTTTGCGCGCTGCTTCTCCTTCTCTCTCTCTCTCTTTCTTTCGCTTTTCTTTCTTTCTTCTCACAAAATGAGAGCAAATGCCTAATTTGGCTATATATACATTGGGCCAAACGCACTTGGGCCCTTTTTACACCCCCTCTCCATTTCTTCCACCATCCCCTTCAATTAAAAATAAATTACTAAATTATAAAACACTATATTATAATCTAATATAATTAAAGACAATTGTAACACTTTAAATAATTTAATCAATTGCTTAATTAAATCATTTAGGGTGTTACAACTCTCCCCACTTAGGAAATTTCGTCCTCGAAATTCATACCGAAATCAAATAACTCGGATAAGACTCCCGCATCCCGCTCTCCACTCCCAAGTCATGCTCTCACCCAGCTCCCAACCAAACTACCTTGACTAAGGCAATGTCTTTCCTCTCAAAGACCTTTACTTCTATCATCAATCCTCACCGGCATAGTCTCCACAAAGAGGTTCTCACGTACCTCCACATCATCCATGTGAATCACATGAGACGGGTCTGGAATATACTTCCGAAGCTGTGACACGTGGAAAACATCGTGCAAGTTCGAAAGATTAGGTGGCAAAGCCACCCTATAAGCAACCTTTCCAACCCTCTCAGTGATTTGGTACGGTCCAATAAACCTTGGAGTTAACTTCCTTGCCTTTAGAGCACGCCCAACACCAGTCATAGGCGTGACCCTCAAGAACACATGCTCACCAGCCTGAAACTCCAAGTCCTTTCTCCTCCTATCATGGTAACTTTTTTCTCTACTCTCGAGACTCCTTCATTTTCTCCCTGATCATCTTTACCTTCTCCGTAGTCTCCCTAACCAATTCCGGTCCAAGCACAACGCTCTCACCGGACTCATGCCAACACAAAGGAATCCTACACCTCCGCCCATACAGTGCCTCAAAAGGAGCCATCCCAATACTCGAATGGTAGCTGTTATTATAAGTAAACTCAATCAGTGGGAGATGTGTATCCCACGCCCCTCCCTGCTCAAGCACACAAGCTCTCAAGAGGTCCTCCAAGGACTGGATGGTTCTCTCTGTCTGACCATCAGTCTGAGGATGATAAGCTGAACTCAACTTCAGTCTGGACCCCAATGCCTCCTGTAACAGCCCAGGTCCACCGCAGCGGCCACCCCAGCGCTATTACCTCACGATCTTTTCTACCCCCCTTGTAGAATTTTTGCCTTCCGTGGGAATCGAACCTTGTACATGGGGCTCAAATACAAGTTCAATCTACTTCCCACTACCAATTGAACTGCCTTGAGTGGTTTTTAAAGATGATATGGTACCATCATGCATATGCCCTGGTGGGGGTTGCATCTTCATGCATAATCATGACTGTGTACTGTTGTTGTCTGTGATTGGAGCTGGTGTTGCGTGATTGCAATGTAGTGATGATGTTAATGTTGTGTAATTGCTCGTGCCTATTTCCTCTGATTATATATTTGATTATGTTTATCTCAAATTCTCACCCTTCTCGCTTGGAATGTTGCTCTCGTCGTGGCAACGCCGCAGTGATCGCGAAGGAAGGAACTACTGCCTTCCTTGTTTAGCTGTTGGGAAGTCTTAGAGTCGCTCTCTGATACCGTAGCACCTAGGGGGCGTAGTTGAAGTTGTTAGTTTATTAACTGTCATACCCCAATTTTGTCCGGCTTAGGTCAAAACCCTAATTTTCCCCAAAAAATAATTAAATTAAAAAGTAAAAAAGCATCATGCATTGCATTTAGGTTTCTAAAGTCATTTCAAAGCTTCCAAAATCATTTTGAGTTAGAATGCATTTTTTAGACAAATTAGAGTTTTTCAGTGCAAAAGGGTATTTTGGTCATTTTGCAAATAAAGGACAATTTCTCAGGACAAGTCATTCAACATGCATTTTTGAGGTACTAGAGGTCACTCCTAGGGAGAAAAAATCATTTTTGAAGTGGAAATGTGTTTCATGCAAAAACTAGGGTTTTTAGAGTGAAAGGGCATTTTGGTCATTTCACACTAAAAACAGTTTTTTGTCCCAAATCCTTGAATAATCATCAATGATTTATTTAAGGGATATTTATGCTCCATTGTGAATATTTTTGTGCATAAATATTAAACCTTGTGGCCTAAAAACCTAGTTTTTGGATGAAAGGGTAAAATGGTCTTTTCCTTTGAGGTGGGGTAAATAAATCAATTTTGGGATTGGTGAGATCATAAAATTCAGAGCCCAATCATTGAATCATAGGATATGGCCCAAAATGGCATGAATTAGGAAGAATGATCTAGAAGGGAATATTCTAGACTCATTTGAATTAAGGATAAGAACAAAAGTACAATTTGCAATTCCACTCACTCTCCCACTCCCTTAGCTGCGAAATAACAGCCATAATCACCTCATTTCCATTTATTTTTATTGTTTGCAAATTGTATTAAATCATGGCCATCCATTCAAGTGTGAAAATCAATCCTCACCTTTCATTTGAATCAAAATGGCACTTGTGTAATAAGCTTTGTAGAAAAATACAATTTTGTAATTGAGCTTATCCTTCACCACCTCTCCTTATGCTGCACACCCAGCCCTCTCTCTCTCTCATTTTATTGCCCCTAATCCATGTGATAATGCATCTTGACCATTGATTCAATTTCTTTCTCAAATCCTATTGATTTACAAGAGTTACATTGTCCTAATTACCCTTTAAGTTTTCACTTCATATAAAAGTCCAAAATAAGACCTAGCTCACATACACACTCTCATTTTACCCTAGCACTCTTCTCCTCTCCTTCTCCTCTCTCAAAACCGTAGCCCCCTCTCCATTCTCTCTTCCATTTTCTTCATTTTTCCATCACCAAACCTTCAAATACTCTTGATCCTAACACTAAACACCCCTTTCAAACTTCCATAATCTTTCAAGTTCCATCAAGATCCTTCCAAGAAGAGGTGTTTGGCGCAAGGTTTAGGTTGATAGGGGCTGTTCATCAAGTTATTTTGCTTCATCTTGCATTTTTCTTCTTTTGCTAACTAGTTCTAGAGGTAAATTCTTAATCTCTTGCATTTTCTTTAACTATCACCATGTAGATTATTCTTCTACTCCTCTTTTCCTTCTCAAAGGCTTAGAGGACTTGTTTCCAACATTATGACAAGGACATTGGGAGTCTTGGGTGTTGGCAATGAGTCCTTGGCCTAGAGAGGGGTTTTCTTGTGTTTTCATTTTGTTGTTTGCATTTCACACTCATTTTATCATGTTTTCCTTGCATATACTATTTTGATCGCATGATTTTTGAGTCAAATAAGATCATCTCTTCATGGTTGTGGTTTCGGCCTCTAGAGCAAAAATTAGGGTTCATATGTGTTCTTGATCATTTCATGGGTTGAAGGTACAAAATGGCTTGATTGTGAATATGTGTAGTTTAAGGTTTTGGTTTTAGAAATTAGGGGCTATGTTTTCTCTTGTGTTTCTTAATGTTTAGTGTGAATAAAATATATGAGTTGCTTGATTGTTGTTTAGTAGTATAGCATATTAATTTAGGGTCTTATCTTGTGTATGATCTATGTGTTGATTGTGCAAATTTAGCAAGAAATAATTGATTGATTAAGCATGTATATGTTTCGGTTTTAGGGGCTGTTTTTGGTGCCTATTTTGTGCCTAAAATGTGTTGCTTGATCTTGTGTAGATAGTGGCAATTGTGTTAGTGTGTTTTTAACCTTTTACCATTCACTTATTTTTCAGTTTACCATTCATTAACCTTTTACTAAAACTCAAAAATATTTTACCATTTACTTTTTACATTTTTACTTTACCATCTCATTAAATAATTACATTTTACCTTATGCATCTTTTTACTTTACCATCTCATTAAATAATTACCATTTACCTTCACTTAAATAATTCACCACCTTCACTTAAATAAGTTACCATTTCATTAATAATTTACCTTTACTTTTTACCTTTCTTAAATTACAAAAAGATCCAAAACATTTTCTAGTTTACATTTATAACTTTTTCAACTTTATAAAATTAACCCAAAAATACTTTTTACCATTTTTCCTAAGACTCTAAAAACACCAAAACATTTCACCATCTCCTAAGAATAAGGTAACTAAATTTTTACCACTTCTTATGACACACCCTCACACACTTGCACTTAAATAAAATCTCATTCATTCTCTTGCATACTCTCTTGTTTTGACCTTCATACCTTTTCATATATTCATATCTCTTGCATATTCATTTGTACTCTCACTTGTTAATACCTCATGCATCCTTACTTGTCTATACTTCTTGCATTCTCACATGTCCATTCATAATTAAATAGTCATGCATCCTCACATGCTCATGCATTAATATACTTGTTCAATCATGTGTTCAATTAATCATGTATGCAATTGTTCATGGCAACTTGTAAATATTTTTCATGTTGCTTTGCTTATGCTTTCATTATTATCTAGGTTTGGATTTGAAAAGATTTGAAATGTTCTATCTCTTTTTCCAAACTTGAAATCACTTGTTTTCAAATAAAAACCTAAAGGTGTTTTCATAAGCAAATCATTAACCATCACTCGAAGCCATTGCTTGTTTGATCGTTAATGAGGAGTAATCGATGATAGTCACTCAAGCCTTTGCTTGTTTGACTATCATGAAAGCTCCACACATTAATAAAATAACAAAAACCCAATTCAAATTTCCTAAAAATAATGTGAGTCATTAGTGGTAATGATCACTAAGACTCATCCTTTTTCAAAACAATTTCAAAAATATAATAAAACGTTGCGACTAGTAATCACTTGAGTAATTGCCCGACTGATTATCGGTTCCAACACTTTTCTTTCAAGTTAGTAATGAACGCCACTCGAAGCCATTGCTTGTTTGGTATTCATGAACGCTTGAGTCATATTTCCAAAACCCAAAAGACAAGACAAGATAAGACACAGATTTTCTCAAGACTAAGAACTACGTAGCTTTGATCCTCGACCAATGAGGTGCACGTAGGACCGGTCATATCCCGCCAAGCTCGCTTTCCAAAAAACCCCCAAAACAAAGAACTAAGAACTACGTAGCTTTGATCCCTCAGTCATTGAGGGTACGTAGGACCGGGTCATATCCCGTCAAGCTCGCTTTCAAAAAACCAAAACAAAGAACTAAGAACTACGTAGCTTTGATCCCTCTGTCATTGAGGGTACGTAGGACCGGGTCATATCCCGTCAAGCTCGCTTTCAAAAACCAAAACAAAGAATTAAGAACTACGTAGCTTTGATCCTCGGTCAATGAGGGTACGTAGGACCGGGTTATATCCCGTCAAGCTCGCTTTTCAAAAATCTCAAAAAGATTCCTTTCTCCCTTGTCTTCAATAAAACTCTTTCAAATGAAAAAGGAAAAGAAAAGAAGTAGAACAAAAATTATCTCAAATCAAACAATCTAAACCACACATCGAATTAATGGTTCCTTTCGGTAGAAAGGAGGTGTGGGAAGCTAACACCTTCCCCACACCTAACCGAATTTCCAGAACCTACATTTCTGTTTTCGAAAGACCACCCGCCTTTTGTAAAAAAGACTTTTTTCTAATGTTTTGGTCTAAAAACTAAAATATTAGTGGCGGCTTCACAATTTTCACGTTGTACACTGAGAAATCCCCAAACCGGATTTTTCGGGGCGCAACAGCTGGCGACTTCACTGGGGACATAAAAAGAAAAAACTCTTTTTTAAGAGGGTCAAGCCTAATTAATCCGATGTGTGGTTCAAAATGTTTGATTTGAGATTAGCTTTTGCTTTACTTCTTCATTTCCTTACTTTTTTTTTTCTTTCTTTACATGCTTATAACTATGCATGCTTACCCCATCTATCATAATCCCTCCTTCTCTGCTCCCTTTCTTGAGGTAAGCTCTATATGATTGTTGATGACACCTTAGGTTAGTTCATTTGTTTTGAAGTGATAAAACCTTAGGATAGACGACATGTTATTGTTTGCTTCTGTCTGGACTGGTCTGGTTTTTTCTTTGCAGGTGGGGAGGGTAGTTTTTAGAAAAGTATGTCCTCAATCACACACTTTCACACCTTACTGTTTATATGTTATGAGTGGGCTCCTATACCCGGATCCAACAAAACCTAGGAGAGTGGAGACGATTAGTGGATCGTCATTCGAGACTCATGCATGCGATACTCATGAAAGTCTCAACCAGAGCACGCTTTCTCATGGCGCTTCACACTTGGTAGTTCGCTACATTTGTGGATGTCGCCATGAGGATTCTATAGCTCTGGTAGCCATTGTGAGGGTGTGAATTAGAACTACATGGAAGGAACCTCTGAAGTTGCCCTAGAACTTAGGATCCCCACCTTTGTAGGACACGAGGACATACAAATTGTGTGTTGCATTGTAGTTTAGACATGTCTTTCTTAAAAAAAAAAAAAAAAAAAAATTTTTCAAAAAAAAAAAAAAAAAGAAAGAAAGGTTGCATTGTAGCCTTTTCTCTTGCCATCCGTACAAGCGACATATAACCCACTTTTCAAAAAAAGAAAAGAGAAAGAGTTACTTCAGTAGCTTTTTCCTACCGGCCTCTATATGAAGCGATTATGCGGTCCGTATTTTCAAAAAGGGAAACCCGAGTTATTGCAAATAAAGTTTTTCTAACCTCTGCATTTGCATAAAGCATCATCGTCATTTGCATACATTCCCGCATTGCATAAAACTTAAGTTTCTGCAACTCACGCATCAATAGTGCATCCCATTTGCATTTGCTTGTCGAGGACCACCGAATAATGCACCATCTTGTCATAGGTGTATCAAAATGGAATCAAGTAGCAAAGCTTCACTTACTTCTCGCTTCCCAATCATGAAGAAGGAAGTATGTCGATTTGCTATTTCGATTCCTCGTTTATCTCTTCCAAAATCAAAGAGAAAGTTTTTGCGCTTATGACAAGATAAGGCATCCCGTGGTTCCCGACATCAAGCAAACATTGTACATGCATTCACATAATCATTCATGCATTCATCTTGATTCTTATACAATAAATGTCTAAATAAAAGGAAAAGGCGCTACCGGTTCTCTGTCACCGATATTACACCCGCTTCACAAGCAAGACTGATGGCTAGCAATCAGGATCTCGAGAATGAAGACCCCCTGAGTCGAGATAAGAAAGTTGGGAAGGGGCTCAGTCCTGAGCAGTTAGTTCAGGAAGATCAGGCTCTGAAGGCTGAAATGGAAGCACAAATGGTCGAAGAAATGAGTATGCTGCAGGATCAGAGGGGTGGGGCCGTTACTGGGGCTATCGCTGTTGTAAATCCCGAAGGAGTTGTCACTTCTGTTTCTTCTCCCAGATCCGCCGGTTACAACCACTCCCATTTCTCATGGACAAGGAGACAGTTACTTCACCCATCATCCAGGGGTAGACAGACAGAGTTATCTGAAGACTAAAGCGGTCCCTGTGGGGTCAAGTCAACTTGCCACGGTTACACCTAGAGGAGTTACTACTGGACCACAAATTCATACTCCTGGTCCTGGTATTATGCTGCCAAGAAGTTCATCTAGTCCTACCCCGGAATTGGCTTTGAATCCCGTAAAGTAGTTTATCACGTGGAAAACCCTACTCATTATGGGGTGTTACCACGACCAAGAAGAAGCACCACTCCCTTTCCCGGCGTAAGAAAGGGGAAACGAATGTAATCTCGTAAGAAAATCCGGCCTTTGGTACTCCTCCACAGCAAACGGTTCCATCCGCTATTCTGTCTGCCGTCCAGCAGGCAATGACGGTCGAGGGCTCTCGAGTTATCGCATCAAGGGGCAAATTAACTTTGATCCAACATCGATGACATACAAAGATGAATTGTTCAATCACCGGCTTCCGAAACTTGATCAACACTCGGCCAATGAAAGCCCGTCACCGCCATTTCCCGTGGTTACAACGCTAATGCCACCGCAGCTTTCATGAAGGCGGGGTTGGTCATATCAGTAGAAGAATGCGAGTCTTCAAGCGGTGGTGAAGGACACGTAGATCTTGGGCCGGATCTCGAATGGTCCGAATACAACAATCAATTCACTGCCAGCCACGAAAAGACAATCACTAAGGCAAACGAGATCCTCGTGGACAATTGGTAAGGAAGGTTGGGAAGGTTAAGACTCCTTAGAGGTCATTCATGCGAGATGTGCAAATTCGAGTCATCAAGAGGGGTTGCACTCGGGAAGGGGTCCGTGTTAATGTTAATTGCGCTGGGGCATGTGAGGCCTTCAAGACAGTCTTGCAAAACTTATTGGATCGTCAGTAACCCCAAACAGGGTACAGGAGTACGGGGATAGGCGTGGGTTAGGATATCACCACCTGGTGATAGGAAGAGAATGGCCGAGGAAAAACAGAAAAGAGGCTAGCTAAGCTTCGCGAGGCGCACTAATCTGGAGGAGGGTCCCTATTCATGATCCTTCCCGAACATCCTGTTTGTGTGATATCCGCCAAAGCTTTGTGAGCGCTGGATTGTTTGATTACAATTCGGTTGCTGTCATCAAGATGGATCTGAGGTTGAAGAGGATGGTGCAAGTCTGGTGCGTCGCTGCGATGTTGGTGAAAGAATTAAAGAACCAGAAGGCTGCCAATTTTCCCGTGACTTTTAGTTCAAAATAATGATTATAATGCAACCCTGTGGTTCTGCCCAAGGCCATAGGACAAGTTGTTAGGGGCACGCATGTTTTTATTTTCAGAATCATCATCATCAATAAAAACGTTTGTTTTGAATTTCCATCAATAAAAATCATTTCTCCATATTTCATGTGTCCTCTTTCCTGTTTTATTATTGTTTGCTTGTTTGTTTCGTTTTTCATTCTCGCTTTTTAAGCCCGGCAAAAAAGCGGATCCATAGCAATAGTCTCTGAAAACAACAAAGGCCGCGACGATCAGTATTTTGACTTTGATTACCCTATCAATCAAGCTGAGGGGGATGTTGAGGAAGACTGGGAAACTCCCCCGGAAATCATGAGGTTAATAAAACAAAAGAAAGAGTTATTCAGCCTCACGGGGAATATACTGAAGTGATCAACTTGGGTACAGCTGAGAGCAAGAAAGAGGTCCAAGTGAGTATCACCACGAGTGATGAAACTCGCATGAATTTGGTTCATCTGTTGCACGATTATGTGGATGTGTTTGCATGGTCCTACCAAGATATGCAGGGTTGACGCCATTGACATTGTGGTACACAAGTTGCTTGGCCAAGTCCGAATGCCCGCTTTGTCAAACGGAAGTTGAGAAGGATGAAGCTAGAGATGTCCTCAAAATCGTAGAGATGAGGTGAAGGAGCGATGTGATGCAAGGCTCCTAGCGAAGGGCTGGCACCATGCAGTGGGTTGCCAATATCATCCCGGCCCAAAAAGGATGGTAAAGTCGAAATGTGCGTTGACTACAGAGGTCCAATCGTGCTAGTCCCAAAGATGATTTTCCCTTCAAACAAAAAAAGAAACACAAAAAAACAAATGACTAGAAAAAGAAAGTCGGTCGTAAAAACAAACAAAAAAATAGAAATAAAAAGGGCAAATATATAGGAGTAAATAGATTATTGTCCTTGAGTTAATTTTTGAGAAAACGAGCAATCATGATTTGAAATAAAGTTTGACCATCTTCCCATATCCTCGAAAAAAACCTTTCCTACCCACCTTAAGCCAAGAAAAAGCAAAATCCTAAAATCACCCTAGACAAGGATCACCTCAAATATCAAAAAGGTGCATCACTTTTATCAAGCTCACCCGAGTCAAAGGAAAAATCAAAAAAGAAAAAAAAAAATCAAAGAAAAAAAGATCAAAAAGAAAAATAATAAGAAGAAAAAGGGATTTAAAAATGAAGATCCCAAAAATACAAAAGAAAGATAAGTGGTGAGTGATACATGTTACCACAATATATAAGAGATCCTTGTCTCAATAAACCTTCAAATATTTCATCATTCCCATACACCCTCCTTCCATAAACCGCAAACACTTCCTTTTACCTCGGTACCTTGCCCTGCACAAACCCTTAGCCGAATAAAAATTCCAAACACCTCATCAAGCCAAATAACCGTCATAAACCATCAATCGTCACCCCACACCAAATAAGACCCATTCTCCCCAACAACCCTAAGCACCTCATTAAGCCCAATCATCCTTCCTCCACAAAACACCACAATCCCAAAAAGTCCATTCCGATCAATGATCGATTCTTTGTTGTTTTCTCAAGATTTAAATCTTAGGACAACTAAGTTTATTTGTCTACAATGTGTTTGCTCAAAAAAAAAAAAAAAAAAAAAAAGAAAAACAAATGATCGTAAAAAGAAAGGCGATCAAGAAAAAACAAACCCTCGGAAAAAGAAAGGAGGAACAAAAACAAATAGTCGAAAAAAGAAAGTCGACAAAATAAAAAGAGGGACTTGCACTCAAAAACCCATTCAAGCCGCATTAAAACAGGATTAGTGATCACCAAGTAAAGATTCTTTCATTCCAAAGCTGAGGCATTCACAGAGAACCAAAGGTTTGCACTGGGAACACCGCTCAAAGTTGGGGCATTCTTTTCACCACCCACCCACCCTGGTCTTAGGAAAGTCTGTTCAGCTCCCATTTCATGTCACTCCAGTTGTCAATACCTCCAAACAGGGGGCAAGTCGTTCATTCACAACTACCGAAAGCTAGAATTGGGGCAACTATGTTTCGTCAGACCTGGGCAACCCCCTTCTCTCTAGTGTATGGGTCGGCGCTTCTTCCCATTGGAGTCGAGATACCCTCTCTCCGGTGCTCATGGAAACCGAGTTAGAAGAGGCTGAATGGGTTCAAACCCGTTTAGATCAGTTGAATCTCATAGAGAAAAAATGATTGCAGCTTTGTGTCATGGACAGCTGTACCAACAGAGAATGAGAACGGCTTTTGACAAGAAAGTCTGACCACGAGAATTCAATGAGGGGAACCTCGCGCTCAAGAAGATCTTGCCCGTCGGCATCGATCCCGGAGGAAGTGGACACCCACTTACGATGGGCCATGCGTTGTCAAAAGCCTTCTCTGGAGGAGCACTGATACTTACCAACATGGACGGTGAAGATCTCAAGAACTTAGTCAATGCAGACTCAGTGAAGAAGTATTATGCCTGAAAGAAATAGACAAAAAAAAGAGAAAGACAAGCCAAGTAAGAATTAGCTCGCTAGGTTGAAAACCCGCAAAGGCGCGCCTAGGCGAGAATCGAGCGCGACCGGTGGATTGAAAACCCGCAAAGCGGCGATCCAGCAAAAATTAGGGTCGAAAAACTTGAGCATGAAAAGTAAAGAAAGGCATACAACTCCCCTGAAGACTTGGATGAGGGAGTGATCAAGGTCAAGGACACAAATGTTGGCATTGCTCCACAGAGACGGACAGTCAGAATTCAGTTTCTCTCTTGTTTTTCGTGTCCTTTTGTAGTTTAAAACTTTCAAATGTATTGAGCAGTCGTCGTAACATTCTGTACAATCGGACGTCAAAAAAAAAAAAAAAAAAAAAAAAATAAGACTCAAACCTTTTCATGTCTGTTTGTTGATTGTTTTTTGCTTCTTCTGCTCAAAATAAACGTTTTATGATGGTGATCTTGAACTGTGAAACATGTGCATACATCATATAGCATTGCAAATCATTATGAAGTTCTTAAAGGTCACGGAAAGAGGCAATTCCCCAAAACAAGTTAGTCATGCAAGAGAAAGTGATTGAGCCCATGATTGCTTCGAACGACAAAGCTAAAGCCCACTTGCACCTGACCCAGGAGCCCCACAAGTTCAATATATTCCTCAGTCTCATGCCATGAATGTTGCGGATTGGTTGAACCAGCAAGAAGATAAGCCAACAGGGGCAAAAGAGCAAGAGAATAAAAAAATATAAAAAAAAAAAAGAAACAAACCGTCAGAAAAAAGAAAGCTGACCAAAGAAAATTAAAAATAGCATCTCATTGCATTCATCATTCCATTAAATCATCGCATCGCATAACATGCATTACATCCATCAAGCATAAAATCATGCATTCATTAATCATGCACTAGGAAGTAAAGAAAAAAAAAAAGAAATTTAGGCATTTGCATTACATTCACCATAAGAAAAAGGAAAAGAAAATAACAATCATGGCATTTGCATTGCATGCATTGGTTCTTTCTTTTCAGCTGCAAATAAGTGGGAGAGGATAAACACCTCGGTGTTAATGCTCGCCTTCAGTTTCTAGAAAGCGCTTCCCTAGTTAAGAGTTTAAAGAAAACAAAAAGAAAAAAAGGAAGGAAGAGAAAAAGAAAAAGAGAAAGAGTTCAGAGGAAAGAAAGAGGCAAGAGGAAGAGTTCAGAGGAGAGGAGAAAAAGAAAGAGAAACAGAAAAAAGGAGAAAAGAGAAACAGAAAAAAGGAAAAAAAAGAGAAAGAGTTTAGAGAAAAGGAAGGGAAAAAAGAGAGAAACAAAAAAGAAAGAGAAAGAGTTTAGAGAAAAGAAAAGAGAGAAAGAGTTTAGAGGAAAGAAAAGAAGAGAGAGAAGGAGAGAGAGAAAAGAAAAGAAAAGAAGAGAGAGAAGGAGAGAAAAGAAAAAAAGAGTCCAGAGAAAAAAGAGAGTCCAGAAAAGAAAAAAGAGTCCAGAAAAGAAAGAAGAAAAGAAAGAAAAGAGTCTAGAGAAGAGAAAAAAAGAGAAAAAGAGAAAGAGAAGAAAAGAAAAAGAAAAGAAAAGAGAGCGCCCAAGCGCGCAAGAGAAGAAAAAAGAACGCCCAAGCGCGCAAAAGAAGAAAAGAGAGCGCCCAAGCGCGCAAAAAGCTAGAAGAGCGCCAAGCGCAAGCAAAAAAGAAAGCGCGCCAAGCGCGTAAAAAAAGAAAGCAGAGCGCCCAAGCGCGAAAAAGAAGAAAAAAGAGCGTCCAAGCGCGCAAAAGAAGAAAACAGAGCGTCCAAGAGCGCAAAAGAAGAAAAAAGAGCGTCCAAGCGCGCAAAAGAAGAAAACAGAGCGTCCAAGAGCGCAAAAGAAGAAAAGAGAGCGTCCAAGCGCGCAAAAGAAGAAAAGAAAGCGTCCAAGAGCGCAAAAGAGAAAGGATCAGAAAGGGAGAAAGAGAAAAGAGAAAAGAAAAAAGAGCGCCCAAGCGCACAAAAGAAAAGATAAGAGAACGCCCAAGCGCACAAGAAAAAGAAAAGAGTGCGTCCAAGCACGCAAGAAAAGATAAGAAAGCGCCCAAGCGCACAAAAAGAAAAAAGATAAGAAAACGCCCAGCGCACAAGAAAAAGAAAAGAGTGCGTCCAAGCACGCAAGAAAAGAAAGAGAGCCCAAGCGCGCAAAGAGAAGAATAGAGGCGTCCAAGCACGCAAGAAAAGAACAGAGAGCGTCCAAGCGCGCAAGAGAAGAATAGAGAGCGTCCAAGCACGCAAGAGAAGAAAGGAGAGCGTCCAAGTGCGCAAGAAAAGAACAGAGAGCGTCCAAGCACGCAGAAGAGAAGAGAGAGCGTCCAAGCGCGCAGAAGAGAAAAGAGAGCGCCCAAGTGTGCAAAAGAGAGGTCTCACATCGTATACGAGCAACGCGATGGACCGCAAATTTCATGCGAGGCATAGTGGAATAGTTGTATCAAGCCTAAGATACGATGGACGCCGCAGATTGATCTCAGATATCGATTCGGAGTGATAACGATCCCCGGGCCGCTCGAAAGACCGTAGATTTCGGGAAGAACGTGCTCCTCCAAGCCGCGCGTGCAAACTCGGATTCGCCAAGGGTTCGTTTAAGGATTACAGGTTTTAGGCAGCCTGTGCATTTTTTACACTTTTCAAAGACGCCAAGTGCCCATCTACACGACTTTCAAAGACGCCAAGTGCCCATTTACCGCTTTCGGCCACGTCAGTACCCCTTTATCTTTCTCTCATTAGCACGCCGTGTTTTCATTTATCGCTTTTTCAAAATATAGAAGGCTAAGTCGGATGTGCATTCGAAGTAGTCATCACAATAGGACGCTTGAATTGATCACTCAAGTATCAAAAAAAATAAAATAAAATAAAATAAAATAAAATAAAAAATAAATAAAAAAATAATAATAATAAAAATAAAAAAAAATAATAAAGAAATCCGAGTTTTCCCCGAATGGACAAAATTGGCATGATTTCTCAATTCTTTATTTCTATTTTATCTTCAAATATGTCTTCTTGCGATTCATATTTCTTGATAAAATCCAAATAAAGAGGGCAAATGTATCATACCCCAATTTTGTCCTAACTAAATCAAAACCCTAATTTTCCCCAAAAATAATTAAATTAAAAGTAAAAAGCATCATGCATTGCATTTAGGTTTCTAAAGTCATTTCAAAGCTTCCAAAATCATTTTGAGTTAGAATGCATTTTTAGACAAATTAGAGTTTTTCAAAGGAAAAGGGTATTTTGGTCATTTTGCAAATAAAGGACAATTTCTCAGGACAAGTCATTCAACATGCATTTTTGAGGTACTAGAGGTCACTCCTAGGGAGAAAAATCATTTTTGAAGTGGAAATGTGTTTCATGCAAAAACTAGGGTTTTTAGAGTGAAAGGGCATTTTGGTCATTTCACACTAAAAACAGTTTTTTGTCCCAAATCCTTGAATAATCATCAATGATTTATTTAAGGGATATTTATGCTCCATTGTGAATATTTTTGTGCATAAATATTAAACCTTGTGGCCTAAAAACCTAGTTTTTGGATGAAAGGGTAAAATGGTCTTTTCCTTTGAGGTGGGGTAAATAAATCAATTTTGGGATTGGTGAGATCATAAAATTCAGAGCCCAATCATTGAATCATAGGATATGGCCCAAAATGGCATGAATTAGGAAGAATGATCTAGAAGGGAATATTCTAGACTCATTTGAATTAAGGATAAGAACAAAAGTACAATTTGCAATTCCACTCACTCTCCCACTCCCTTAGCTGCGAAATAACAGCCATAATCACCTCATTTCCATTTATTTTTATTGTTTGCAAATTGTATTAAATCATGGCCATCCATTCAAGTGTGAAAATCAATCCTCACCTTTCATTTGAATCAAAATGGCACTTGTGTAATAAGCTTTGTAGAAAAATACAATTTTGTAATTGAGCTTATCCTTCACCACCTCTCCTTATGCTGCACACCCAGCCCTCTCTCTCCTCATTTTATTGCCCCTAATCCATGTGATAATGCATCTTGACCATTGATTCAATTTCTTTCTCAAATCCTATTGATTTACAAGAGTTACATTGTCCTAATTACCCTTTAAGTTTTCACTTCATATAAAAGTCCAAAATAAGACCTAGCTCACATACACACTCTCATTTTACCCTAGCACTCTTCTCCTCTCCTTCTCCTCTCTCAAAACCGTAGCCCCCTCTCCATTCTCTCTTCCATTTTCTTCATTTTTCCATCACCAAACCTTCAAATACTCTTGATCCTAACACTAAACACCCCTTTCAAACTTCCATAATCTTTCAAGTTCCATCAAGATCCTTCCAAGAAGAGGTGTTTGGCGCAAGGTTTAGGTTGATAGGGGCTGTTCATCAAGTTATTTTGCTTCATCTTGCATTTTTCTTCTTTTGCTAACTAGTTCTAGAGGTAAATTCTTAATCTCTTGCATTTTCTTTAACTATCACCATGTAGATTATTCTTCTACTCCTCTTTTCCTTCTCAAAGGCTTAGAGGACTTGTTTCCAACATTATGACAAGGACATTGGGAGTCTTGGGTGTTGGCAATGAGTCCTTGGCCTAGAGAGGGGTTTTCTTGTGTTTTCATTTTGTTGTTTGCATTTCACACTCATTTTATCATGTTTTCCTTGCATATACTATTTTGATCGCATGATTTTTGAGTCAAATAAGATCATCTCTTCATGGTTGTGGTTTCGGCCTCTAGAGCAAAAATTAGGGTTCATATGTGTTCTTGATCATTTCATGGGTTGAAGGTACAAAATGGCTTGATTGTGAATATGTGTAGTTTAAGGTTTTGGTTTTAGAAATTAGGGGCTATGTTTTCTCTTGTGTTTCTTAATGTTTAGTGTGAATAAAATATATGAGTTGCTTGATTGTTGTTTAGTAGTATAGCATATTAATTTAGGGTCTTATCTTGTGTATGATCTATGTGTTGATTGTGCAAATTTAGCAAGAAATAATTGATTGATTAAGCATGTATATGTTTCGGTTTTAGGGGCTGTTTTTGGTGCCTATTTTGTGCCTAAAATGTGTTGCTTGATCTTGTGTAGATAGTGGCAATTGTGTTAGTGTGTTTTTAACCTTTTACCATTCACTTATTTTTCAGTTTACCATTCATTAACCTTTTACTAAAACTCAAAAATATTTTACCATTTACTTTTTACATTTTTACTTTACCATCTCATTAAATAATTACATTTTACCTTATGCATCTTTTTACTTTACCATCTCATTAAATAATTACCATTTACCTTCACTTAAATAATTCACCACCTTCACTTAAATAAGTTACCATTTCATTAATAATTTACCTTTACTTTTTACCTTTCTTAAATTACAAAAAGATCCAAAACATTTTCTAGTTTACATTTATAACTTTTTCAACTTTATAAAATTAACCCAAAAATACTTTTACCATTTTTCCTAAGACTCTAAAAACACCAAAACATTTCACCATCTCCTAAGAATAAGGTAACTAAATTTTTACCACTTCTTATGACACACCCTCACACACTTGCACTTAAATAAAATCTCATTCATTCTCTTGCATACTCTCTTGTTTTGACCTTCATACCTTTTCATATATTCATATCTCTTGCATATTCATTTGTACTCTCACTTGTTAATACCTCATGCATCCTTACTTGTCTATACTTCTTGCATTCTCACATGTCCATTCATAATTAAATAGTCATGCATCCTCACATGCTCATGCATTAATATACTTGTTCAATCATGTGTTCAATTAATCATGTATGCAATTGTTCATGGCAACTTGTAAATATTTTTCATGTTGCTTTGCTTATGCTTTCATTATTATCTAGGTTTGGATTTGAAAAGATTTGAAATGTTCTATCTCTTTTCCAAACTTGAAATCACTTGTTTTCAAATAAAAACCTAAAGGTGTTTTCATAAGCAAATCATTAACCATCACTCGAAGCCATTGCTTGTTTGATCGTTAATGAGGAGTAATCGATGATAGTCACTCAAAGCCTTTGCTTGTTTGACTATCATGAAAGCTCCCACACATTAATAAAATAACAAAAACCCAATTCAAATTTCCTAAAAATAATGTGAGTCATTAGTGGTAATGATCACTAAGACTCATCCTTTTTCAAAACAATTTCAAAAAATATAATAAAACGTTGCGACTAGTAATCACTTGAGTAATTGCCCGACTGATTATCGGTTCCAACACTTTTCTTTCAAGTTAGTAATGAACGCCACTCGAAGCCATTGCTTGTTTGGTATTCATGAACGCTTGAGTCATATTTCCAAAACCCAAAAGACAAGACAAGATAAGACACAGATTTTCTCAAGACTAAGAACTACGTAGCTTTGATCCCTCAGTCAATGAGGGTACGTAGGACCGGGTCATATCCCGTCAAGCTCGCTTTCCAAAAAACCCCCCAAAACAAAGAACTAAGAACTACGTAGCTTTGATCCCTCAGTCATTGAGGGTACGTAGGACCGGGTCATATCCCGTCAAGCTCGCTTTCAAAAAACCAAAACAAAGAACTAAGAACTACGTAGCTTTGATCCCTCTGTCATTGAGGGTACGTAGGACCGGGTCATATCCCGTCAAGCTCGCTTTCAAAAAACCAAAACAAAGAATTAAGAACTACGTAGCTTTGATCCCTCAGTCAATGAGGGTACGTAGGACCGGGTTATATCCCGTCAAGCTCGCTTTTCAAAAATCTCAAAAAGATTCCTTTCTCCCTTGTCTTCAATAAAACTCTTTCAAATGAAAAAGGAAAAGAAAAGAAGTAGAACAAAAATTATCTCAAATCAAACAATCTAAACCACACATCGAATTAATGGTTCCCTTTCGGTAGAAAGGAGGTGTGGGGTGCTAACACCTTCCCCACACCTAACCGAATTCCGACCTACATTTCTGTTTTCGAAAGACCACCCGCCTTTTGTAAAAAAGACTTTTTTCTAATGTTTTGGTCTAAAAACTAAAATATTAGTGGCGGCTTCACAATTTTCACGTTGTACACTGAGAAATCCCCAAACCGGATTTTTCGGGGCGCAACATTAACTAACTGTTTTATGATTATGTTAATGATGTGAGACGTGTTTGAGCGTTGTTTCGTGAGCTATTGTTATTTCCGCTGCGACGAGATTATTTTTGAGGTTTAAATTTTATGACATGAGGAGTTTTATAAATGACGACGTGGCACTTCTTTTCTATCGATTAAATTTGTATTTTTGAAAAAGAAATTACTCTGATAATGACGCGTAAATTAAGGGTAGAAAAGGGGTGTTACATTAGTGGTATCAGAGCAGTTCGGTCTGTCCGGCCAAGTTGTCCAGTGTCGAGTCTAGTTACCTCCCGAGTCTTGGTACTCGTTCTAACTATAATTTGTGTTGCAGTGATTAGCTGAATTGGCCAGACGGTATGACTGCTATTGTTAATACTGGTGTTGCTCGTTGTCTTATTGCTACTATGTGTGTGTTTGCTCTGAGTACTTCGTGTATGACTGGAATGTGTTGCTTGGTGTGTTTTCTGTGTCTCTCGTCGATTTTCGACGAAGACTTTGTGGTGGATTTTGTTGTTTGCCGTTGGGTGTTTTTGGTATTGTTGATGAATTAATGATGTTGCCTGGTGATTGAGCATATGAGATGATGAGTTGGATTTCGATTTGGGTGATTATGTAGGGTAGAGGTCGATTTTTAGTATATATGGTGAGAACATGTGATTGAACCATTTTTGAACTTAAACTCAAGATGTGATGTAAAATATGTGTCATTCTAGTTAGGATCGTGACATATGTGATGATTAACGATATGTTTGGGTAATAGGGCGTATCGACAATGGTTTGACGGGTGTTGGATGTGGGGGTTTAACTTGTGTGTGTTGCTGTTCTTCTTTGAAAATAAAACGTTGCTGTTAGCCTTTAATGATATACTGTTAACCCTTTTTAGAAGTTGCTGTAAACCAGATTTTTAAGGTGGCTGTTTTTATAAATAAAATGGTTGAGGTTTTACCACTGTTTATGATTTAAAAAGGGATGCTATCCAAGCATGGGAATGAGATGTTTTTCCAAGATTTCAAATACATGGTTACCCGAATTTTTAATGTGTTGTCTCTTGGAACTTGAAGATGTGTTACTAAAAATGTAGGGGTGATTTTACTTGAGATTGACGGGTGTATAGATGAGAAATGAAATTGGAGACGTTTTGAAAATGGATTGATGTTTTGAAAATCGGTATCCTATACATCCCCACGGGTGTATAGGTGCCAAATTCTAAGTGTGGGTGAACTTCGAGCTCGGGGCATATTTTACCGTGCCATCTTTTTTTTCGCGTCACAAGCGTGCCCAAACTCAATTTTAAACATTTTGGCTCGAGTGGTTTTGTTTTTGCACTTGTCATTTTTGAGATGTGTATAGGCGCCAGTTTATGTTGTGATGTTGTTTGATGCCGTGTGCTATTTGTTTGTGTTATGATGTTGTTTAATGCTGTGATGTTGGTGCTGGTACACCTTGTGTGTTAGTGTTGTTGTTGGGCAATTATTGATGTTCTCGACTGTTTGAATAAATATAAAATGATAGTGTAACGACGGGGGTCTAAGGACCAAAGCGACGAGTTAATGATGTTGATGATGATGGGCTGAGATTTTATTGTTGACGGGTGTTAGTGTTGTTGTGCGGTACCACTTAGATGGTTATTAAAATGATGCAATGAGTTCGAGGGTAAAAATCATGATGAAATCGAGGAATGCGGTGATAGTGATATTGAGAATAACAATTAAGTTCTTTGTTTCTTTGCTTTATCAAAGAGAGCGTTGCTAATGTGCAAAATAAAATGTTGTTGTTTTTCTACAATTAAAGGTGCTGAATTCTTCAAATTTTAATGTGTTGTTTACTAAAACTTGAAGTGCTATTTTTGTAAATCTTAAAAACTGCTGTTTTTCCCACAAATAAGAGTGCTATCATCTCAAATTCAAGGGTGGTGTTGATTAAAATAAGAGTGATGTTTTCTTCAATTTAATTGTGCTGTTTTTAAAATTTAAAGGTGCTGCCTCCCCATATTTAAGGGTGATGTTTCCCTATTTTGCAAGCTGCTGTTTTATGTGGTTCTGTTGCCGTTTTTATAAATAAAGAGCCGTTGTTTTGCATGCTGTTCTTGTTGTTATTTTTGCGAATAAAGGATGCTGCTTCCTTAAGTTTATAGTCTTGTTTTATGAACTCACAGTGCACTGCTTTCAAAATTTAAGAGGACTTGTTTTTCCTATTTTTCTTTAGTATCTTTATTCATTATTACTTTGGAGTTTTGGCTTAATGCCTATTTACTTTTGGAATTGTTGTGTTGCTTGTGTGATTGATGTGGTGTGTGCTTCACTTTGGTGAAGTTATGATGTGTTGTTGGTGTTATAATCGTAGCTAAGTTCGATCATAGCGTGAGAACCAAAGAAACGGGGAGAGGTGAAGGTTAGGTGTGTAAGGTGACGTAGGAGCCGAGGTGTAGTTACCTGACTATGAGCGGGTCAAAATATATGGAAGTCGACGTATAAGTGTGACGGCGCGGTGTTGCAAAGTTATCAAGTATGTGGGTGTCGGAAGTGTGAGTCGAAGGAATGTGTACGTCAAAGTTACATGTTGTACTTGGTGTCGGGGTGAAGTGTCGTGCGCAGGTGGTGCGCCTAAGGGTAGTTGTTGAAGTGTGGTGAGTACAAGCTTAAGTGTAGATGTATGTAGAAGCTAGGGTGGTTGAACCATAGAGTGCCTATGTGCAGCGTATGGGTGACAAGAAGATTGAGTCTTGTTTCGTGAGTTGGAGTAAATTTTCGAGGACGAAAATATTCTAAGTGGGGGAAAGTTGTAACGCCCAAAAATAATTCGGGTATTTATTTAATTAAGTTAGTTAGGTGTTACATTGGTTAATTACGTTAAAATAATAATGGAGTGTTTGATTTAAGTGATGAGTGGTGGGTAGTAAAGAAGGAGTATGGAAACAATAAAAGGAGGTGTAAAAAGGGCCCAATGTGCCTGGGCCCAAGAGAAGAATGCCTAGGGTTTAGGTTTGGTCTCAATGCACAAAGAAAGAAAAGAAGGAAAACCTAGAGAGAGAGGGAGAGAAGAAGGGCACAGCTGGGAGAGGGAGAAGGAAACGAAGAGGAGGGAGAAGAAAGGAGAGAGAACACGGCGCAAAGAGAAGGAAAAGAAAGGGAAAGCCGAGTTCGTTGTGTTGTCGTGGTTTCAGACGCGTGTCTTCAATCGTCTTCTCACTGAGCTTACGTTTAAGAGGTAAGGGTGAGCGTTTCGTTTAACATAATTGGGTATATATGGGGTTTGGTGGGATTAAGTATTACTTATGAGGTTTGGATGAATATGATGTTTTTGATGAACATGAGGTGTTGATGAATTTTGATGATTTGTGATGAATTTGATGGTTGATGAGTTTGATAACCGCTTGATGATTGAATTGAGGGACAAAGGTGTTTTTGGTGTTAATCATGTGTGGGAAGGATTGTTTGATGTTTCTTGGTGAGCTTTGATGATTTTAATTGATGAAAAATTCGTATTTTTGGAGTTAAAATCGAGTTGGGTGAAAAACTGCACATTTTCGTGGAAATTTCGCATAATACATCGTTATTCTGGGATCGGGCGCCTCACTTGCGCGCTGCGATGGCGCTTCACACGCCAAAGATGCAATGCCCAAACTCGTGTGTTTTACGTCCAATGGCGCCATCATCGCCGCTCACTCTCGCTTCGCGCCAAAGCGCGGTCGCTTTTTCAACACTTTATTTTTCAACTGCTTTGTCACTTTGTTTTTGTAAATTGAATATCTTTTGAACCGGGAACCCGATTGAGGTGTTCTAAGATGCGTTGGAAAGCTTATTCAGAGGCCTAACTGAATATTCTACTTTTAAGGCAAAATAAAATGTTTATTGTTTCTGTATCTACTGAGTAAATGGTGTGGTTTTATGAAAATTGTGATACTATGTTCATATAAGTGAATTGTTATGAAATGCTATACTATTAGTACACTAATTGACTATGGCTAGACTGTGGTTTACCACTAAGGCCAGAATTTCCTTCGCTGGTGTATTTACAAGGGCATCACTGAGAGTCTTGCAAAGGTGGCCAACGCCTGTTGCAAGTAGTATCAGTTACCTGAGTAATCCCATAGTCAATCAGTGCACTATTTTATAACACCCTAATATAAAAGACAAATGAAGTATATATATATATATACGTATTGAATGATGATGAGGATATGTGTGTTATGATGATGTAATACGAACAACGATGTTTTTGCGAAGAATGTACTCTATGAGTAATTGCTCGATGATGATGTATTATGATTCGTGATGATTGATGATGTGTAAACTCTATGAGTATAATTATGGTGATGATGTATAATGATTGTGATGATTTGCGAAGGAATACACTCTACGAGTGTTTTATGATGACATGTCTTGAGTGGTTATTTCTTTTATGATGACATGCCTTGAGTGGTTATTTCTTTTATGATGACATGCCTTGAGTGGTTATTTCTTTTATGATGATGATGATGAGTACTCCGAGTGAGTGTTGATTGAGTTGCACATGTGTTATAGAGTCTCATGGCATGTGCATACTATGACTAATATTGATGATGTTATGCCTTGAGTGGTTTTTCTTCTATGATGAAGATATGCCTTGAGTGGTTTTTAAAGATGATATGGTACCATCATGCATATGCCCCAGTGGGGTTGCATCTTCATGCATAATCATGACCGTAATCGTTGTTGTTATGCGTGATTGGAGCCGGTGTTGCGTGATTGCAATGTAGTGATGATGTTAATGTTGTGTAATTGCCTGTGCCTATTTCCTCTGATTATATATTTGATTATGTTTATCTGAAATTCTCACCCTTCTTGCTTGGAATGTTGCTCTATCGTGGCAACGCTGCAGGTGATCGCGAAGGAAGGAACTCATCGCTTCTTCCTTGTTTAGTCATTGGGAAGTCTTAGAGTCGCTTCGATACCGTAGTAGCACTAGGGGGGGCGTAGTTGAAGTTGTTAGTTTATTAACTAACTGTTTTATGATTATGTTAATGATGTGAGACGTGTTTGAGCGTTGTTTCGTGAGCTATTGTTATTTCCGCTGCGACGAGATTATTTTTGAGGTTTAAATTTTATGACATGAGGAGTTTTATAAATGACGACGTGGCACTTCTTTTCTATCGATTAAATTTGTATTTTTGAAAAAGAAATTACTCTGATAATGACGCGTAAATTAAGGGTAGAAAAGGGGTGTTACACCTCCTGCAAGCTTCCCCAAAACTCAGACGTAAACCTCGGGTCTCTGTCCGACACAATACTCTTCGGAACCCCATGAAGCTTCACAATGACCTGAATGTACATTCTAGCCAACTTTGGCACAGGATAGGTGATGTTGATAGGAATAAAATGGGCAGACTTGGTCAACCTATCCACAATCACCCAAATAGTGTCAAATCCTCTCACAGTATTTGGCAACCCAGTCACAAAGTCCATGGAAATGCTGTCCCACTTCCATTCTGGAATCTCCAACGGTTGCATCAGCCCCGCAGGCTTCTGATGCTCAATCTTTGACTTCTGGCAAGTAAAACATGCATAAACAAATTGTGCTACATCCCTCTTCATACCAGGCCACCAAAACAGTTTCTTCAGATCATGATACATCTTAGTAGCACCCGGATGAATGCTCAACTTGCTCCTATGACTCTCCTCAAGTATCATTCTCTTCAACTCAAAGATCATCGGGAACACAAATTTCTCCCCCCGAATCTCAACACACCCTGGGAATCCAACCTGTAATCCCCATCCACAGCCTGATCACCAGCTACCAACAAGTCAACCAGTTTCACATCCAACTTCTGGGCGTCTCTGATACTAACCAAGAAGTCATTCCCAATCCTCAAGATACCCAACTCGACACTGCGTGGTGTCACCTCACAAACCAAGCACAAATCACGGAACTGCTCGATCAACTCCAATTCCCTCACCATCATAGCTGACATATGCAAAGTTTTCCGACTTAAAGCATCAGCCACGACATTAGCCTTGCCGGGGTGATAGTTCAAGCCGAAATCATAATCTTTCAGCAGCTCTAACCAACGCCTCTGCCTCATATTCAGCTCCTTCTGGTCAAACAAGTACCTCAAACTCTTGTGATCACCGAACACCTCGAATGCACCACCATAGAGATAGTGTCTCCAAATCTTCAGCACAAATACAATAGCAGCCAACTCTAAATCATGAGTAGGATAGTTCTTCTCATGTGTCCTCAACTGTCGAGACGCATAAGCAACTACCTTCCCATCCTGCATCAATACACCTCCCAAACCCATCTTGGAAGCATCGCAGTACACAACAAAAGGTTGCTCCGGCACAGGCAACACTAACACTGGAGATGTTGTCAACCTCCTCTTCAACTCTTGGAAGCTCTCTTCACATTTTGTATCCCACACAAAGGCTCTTCCCTTACAGGTCAATTGAGTCAACGGAAGGGCTAACTTAGAGAACCCTTCAATAAACCTCCTGTAGTAACTAGCCAAACCCAAGAAACTTCTGATCTCAGTCACAGACTTTGGGCTCTCCCACTGCAACACTGCATCAACCTTAGCTTGGTCCATAGCTATACCATCACCAGAAATAATGTGACCCAAGAAGCTCACCTCACGCAACCAGAACTCAAATTTGGACAACTTAGCATAAAGCTTCTTCTCTTTCAGGACCTTTAGCACCAATCTCAAGTGCTCTGCATGCTCTTCCTCAGATTTTGAGTACACCAGAATATCATCGATAAAAACAACCACAAACCGATCCAAGTAGCTATGGAAGATTCGGTTCATGTACTCCATAAACACCCCTGGTGCATTAGTGACACCAAACGGCATTACAGAGTACTCATAATGCCCATACCTCGTTCTGAACGATGTCTTCTGGATGTCTTCATCCTTCACCTTAATCTGGTGATACCCTGACCTCAAGTCAATCTTGCTAAACACCTTAGCACCCACCAGCTGATCCATCAGATCATCTATCCTCGGGAGAGGATACTTATTCTTGATAGTTACTTTGTTCAGTTGTCTGTAATCCACACACAGACACATACTCCCACCTTCTTCTTTACTAACAAAACTGGAGCTCCCCATGGCGACACACTAGGCCTGACAAACTTCTTCTCAAGTAACTCTTCCAACTGCTTCTTCGGCCGAGACAACTCGTGGTCGACATCCCAGACGGTGCCATGTACACGTGCCTAGTACTGTGCACAAGCTCAATTCCAAACTTAACTTCCCTCTCTGGTGGCACACTAGGAATCTCATCAGGAAACACCTCAGGGAACTCACACACCACCTGCAACCCATCAACTACAGCTTGGTTCTCAGCAGACATAGACGCCATCAAAGCAAACAACTGACCACCCTCTTTCATTGCCCCACGCAACTGATCGGCAGACAAGAAATGCATTCTTCCTCTTACGGAGGAAGGAAGTTAACAGAACTTGTTGAAACAGGATTGATGTGTACATGGTTATCTACTAACCACCCATACCTAATCACATCCAACCCCCAAAGGCAAACAAATCGGATCAACTGAAAATCTCTCTCACCAAGACTGACAGAGGACACCTAGCACACATTAGAGAAGTAGTTACCGAACCCTTAGCTGGAGTGTCAATAACCATCCCTCTCTCCATAGTAGACAAAACTAAATTCAACTTTTCAGCACAAACAGAAGCAATAAAAGAGTGCGTAGCACCCGTGTCAACAATAGCAACTAAAGGTGTACCATAGATAAAGCAAGTACCTCTGATTTCATTAGGTCCCTCTGAACCTACCAATGCAAAAACTCTCCCAGTGGACCTCTCCTTCTTTGGCTTAGTGCACTTGGAGCTAAAGTGACCAGCTTCACCACAGTTGAAACAGACAGCTTCCTTACGATCACAATCGGATGCCATGTGACCATCTTTCCCACACTTGAAGCATCTCTTTCCCCCAGACTTACCAATGCAAAAACTCTCCCAGTGGACCTCTCCTTCTTTGGCTTAGTGCACTTGGAGCTAAAGTGACCAGCTTCACCACGCGCTGAAAACAGATAAATTCCTTACGATCACAATCGGATGCCATGTGACCATCTTTCCCACACTTGAAGCATCTCTTTCCCCCAGACTTACAATCAAAACTCCTGTGACCCGGCTTGCCACACTTGAAGCACACAATATCAGTAGGAGCATCTCCCCCACTTGGCTTTTTGCCCTCAGCAGACCTCTTACCCTCAAAGAAACTCCTACCACCAAAGATACCTACTATTACCAAAGATACCTCTGTTTACCACAGCCGGCCAGATGTCTCATATGGTTTACCCCTGTTCTGAAACTTACCCTTCTGATCTCTCATGACTCTAGCACGGGCATTGCTATCATCCTCATAAATCTGCGAAGAGCCAACCGATCGGCAAACACTGATCTTCTCGATACCTACTACACCGCTTGATATCACTCTCAAACCATTCTCAAATTTTATACACTTTGAGAATTCAAATTTCTCGATAGTGTGGATAGAACTTAGACAAATCAAAGAAACTTAGCAAAGATACTCGTGGCGGTCATACTACCCCCGCTTCAACTCAAGAAACTCTATCTCTTTCTTCCTCCGACATCCTCGGAAAGTATTTTCTCAGAACTCCTCTTGAACACACCCTCAAGTAACCTCCTCATGGGCAGCCCCTAACCTCTCACCGGTCTCCAACCACCACCATCGACTCTCTCGGATAGAGTATGAGTACCATACGACTTTCTCGCTCATCATTGCGCCTAATCACCCTAAGATCCTCTCAATCTCCTTCACCCAAGCCAATTGCACCATCCGGGTCGTACTCTCCCCAAAGGTAGGAGGTTCTCCTCCGGAAGGTAGCCGGACTACGAGTTTCAACATTCACTGGTACCCACACTGCGCTATAGCTGCAAGGCCTCAAAGAAGAGCGAAGATCAATTCTCCCGGCCATATCAACCTAGCACTCGCAAAAAGCATAAACAACCATTCGTAACTAATTTAAGACACCTAGTTGTCATACACATTATGACAGAGACAAACACACTTGGCCTAGACAGACCAACATTTGCTCGATACCACTAATGTAACACCCCATTTCTACCCTAATTTATAATAAAAATCGAGTATATAAAAATGTATTTCTCATTAAATGGAGCGTTACACTCCTCTCTTAAAAACACTCAAACAGTCGGTTCAGCTCATAAAAAGGTATCAATACATAACACCATAACAAAACGTGGGATAACTCATATCATGCAGCGGAATATAAAACTACACCTCAAAAATGGTACTCAGCAGTCTCAAATAGTAAACAATACATAAGAAGGCTCAACAATGAGCAAAACAGAACAAACTACAGTTCATAACCCATCCCCTAGGTGCTACGTATCAGAGCAGACCGACTCAGGAATAGTGAAGGTAGTAAGCCCTCACTCATGACTACCTGTGGTAAACAACAACAGAAAGGGTGAGTCTCGAACTATATAATAAAAGTGATAATAGGCAATATATACAGTCACGGTTCACAGCACAATCAATCATACCAATCATCACGCAATAATATTTATGTGTTCATGAAAATGTATGCAATGTGGTCATGCATGTGGTACCATTTGCCCTCCGGCAGTCTCATTATCAAATTGAGTCCTCATGACTCTGGCCCCCATGGCCTGGCCCTCCGGCCTCACAATCAGTTTATAAACGTCACGACCGCAGCCGAATGTATGCATGGGACTCCATGATCACAACACAAGCACATTTACAATATCACCTCATATATTATTTTCTCACCTCATATTTAATCTCATTTATAGCCCTCATGGCTCTAGCCCCCATGGCTCATTCCCCCATGGCATCCTCAATCATCTCAGTTACTAGCTCAACATACTCAAGTCCCAAGGACTATTCACAATTAGAGGACTAACCTCACTCAGGGACCTAAACCACCCTTTAGGACCAAAACAGTCACCTAGGGACCAAACTGTCACCTAGGGACCAAAACAAGACACACTTAGGCACAAGGCAAAGACTAGCGCCATTTTCCCCACATTCTTGCGCCCGCAGTGCAACATAAAGACTAGCGCCAGAAACTTCAAGAATCTGGCGCCCGTGGCAACACAAACCACTGGCGCCACTTTCCTAGCAATCTGGCGCCCCACAGGCGACAAAGGTGCTAGACACAAACTAAGACACAAATCTGCACACGTGCGCCGCCTGCGCGCCTGGGCAAAGACTGATTGGCGCCTACACACTGACCCAAAGACACCCAAAGACATGTAAACAGAAAAACCACTCGAGCCAAAATGTTTAAAAATGTTTTGGGCGTGTAAATACAAAATATGGCACGTTGAAATATGCCTAGAACTCTAAGTTCCACTCAAAACACCCCTAGGCGCACACTTATAGCGCCACAAAGAATGCCTACTAGCACATCTCTCAAATGGCACATGAAAATGTAAAATTGCTCGAGCCAAAATGTTTAAAAATGTTTTTAGGCAGGTAAATACAAAATATGGCACGGTGAAATATGCCTAGAACATCAAATGTCACTAAACCCACCCCATAGGCGCACACTTATAGCGCCACAGAATTGCTCACTAGGACATCTCCCAAAAGACACGTGCAAAACTAAAACTACTCGAGCCAAAAGACTCAAAATTGAATTTGGGCAGGTGATTACAAAATTTGGCACGGTAAAATGTGCCTAGAACATCATGTTCCACTCAAAACACCCCATATGTGCACGTGAACAGTGCACAGGGCGCCACATTCCTAGCAATCTGGCGCCCAAACAGCAAACACACACTCACAACACTCAAACAGTGCACTGGGCGCCATTTCCCTAGCAACTTGGCGCCCGTGCAAAGAACAACACCGCACACGCACACAATTCCAAAGACATGAACAGTAACCCAGCGCCAATTCCTCTCAAAGAAAGTGGCGCCCGAATAAAGAACACAAAGACTCTAGCCTCTCATCACATAACGATTGTGGCGCGCGATCCTAGCCATTTGGCGCCCCATACACCAAAAACTCCAATTTCTCAAATTCTTTCAATTCAAGTCCTCTCATATCACTCAAATACAAATTATCATCATGTCAACACACTCAATTGCATACCATAACACTCAATCATGCGTAAAAACCAATCAAGAACATAAAACCCCCAATTTAAAGCCCTAAGTCGATTTTTAGCATGCAATTTCTCAAATTCACCCAACAACAACTCAATTAACAATCAAATAACATCAAATCAAACCCTATGACTCCTATACAACCCATTATATCCTCTATTATAGAGTGAGACTCCCCTTACCTTATTTTACACCGTAGAGAAGCCCTTTCACAGAGTCACCTACAAAACCTCAACAACTGGGACCTTCTTCTCCTTCTCCTTGCTTGATGCGAAGCTCTTCTCCCTTTCTCCTAGGGTTTGCGCGCCGTTCTCCCTTCTCTCTTCTCTCTTTTCTTTCGTTTTCTTTCTTTCTTCTCACAAAATGAGAGCAAATGCCTAATTTGGCTATATATACATTGGGCCAAACGCACTTGGGCACTTTTTACACCCCCTCTCCATTTCTTCCACCATCCCCTTCAATTAAAAATAAATTACTAAATTATAAAACACTATATTATAATCTAATATAATTAAAGACAGTGTAACACTTTAAATAATTTAATCAATTGCTTAATTAAATCATTTAGGGTGTTACAGAAACCATATGAGAGGGTTTCTTGGATGACAGTTACTTAGCTACGAATAACATACACTAAGCCTATCATGCACTAAAAACTCAAAGAGTTTACCCCACTAACTTTCTAGGGAGTTATCCACTATTTCCAACATTTTAGGGGCCTGGATGTGTCCATAACCGTTTCCACACTTAACTTTTGATTTTCAATGCAATTTCTCGCGTGCTTGACCCACTTGCCTTCATGTACTTTCCTTATATCTTCAAAGGCTCCCTCGATTAATGGGTCATCGGCTAAATCAGGCGTACCATGTTGGGCTAGCCAACAACTTCACTATGGATCTGCTATAGATTCTACTTTGGAAGTCATTCAAAAGGAAATGAACGAATTGAGAAGCCAGAAATCCCAAATAGCTCTCTAAGACTTGCTCTTCATCAAAATAAGCATATCTCGGCTTACCTAAGCCGAGGTCTCACTCGACTAATGACTTAGTAATTTTTTGTTGTAGCGACGAAAAATCTGGGAAAGGATTCTTCGAAGTTCTAGATGAAGCCGCCACCAAAGTTTAGTTTAAGGGAAAATATTGGAAAATCCCTATTGAATGGATAAGGGTCCTTGAGACCATATTTGGGTTTAGGAGTCAGTTATGCGTGGGGAAGGTATTAGCACCCCGCAACATCCTTCCTATGGAAGGTTACCTTCTAATTAGTTGTACTTAACGAATGTTTTACCCTTTAAAAAGAAAGAGACTTAATAAAAATTTTAGTTTTTTCTGCTTGACAGGAGTGGGCCTCTACTCCTATGTATCTCCAGATGTGATGGAGAATTCAAAGCTACATAGTTTTTTGGTAGAAATTTGTTGTGGTTTGATGTTTAATAGTATAGGGATTTTAGGATTACTAAATCGCATTTACTCATTCGGCCCTAGAACGATGCTTAACCTTGTCGTAAATGCAATCCGACTTAATCCCCTATTTTTTTTGAAAGTAAGATTTTTGACTTTTTTTGAAAAGTAGTTTGATATGAGGTGGTTTGATTTTATTGGAATAGGGATCTTAGGACTCTTGAGCGATACGGTTCATTCGTCCTAAGATGGTGGTTTACCTGATCATACGATCGACTTAACTCCCAATTTGGTTTTTTTATGAAAGTAAGGTTTTTTGGTCTTTGTTGTGAAAAATGGTTTGAGTATAGTGTTGTTTTAATAGGGATTTTAGGACTCTTGAGTCGTACAATTCATTTGTCCAAAAACGATGGCTAACCCGACTGTACGATCGACTTAACCCCTTATTTAGGTTTTTTGAAAAAAAATGTTTTTTTCTCAGGGAGTTTGGTTTTTTTTTCGTACCCCCTCTTTCTCCCTCATACCCCTATTTTAACAAAAAACCCATAAACGCCCTCAACTTTTTATAAAAAATTCCGGATTTACCTCATTTTTTGGTATATCCGGTTCATAAATTTGGAAATGGGGTATTTCGTGGGGATTTTCGGATTTACCTCATACGTAGGTAAATCCGGTTCATAATTTGTGAACCGGATTTACCTACTGTTCCGACCTGGGCTGCAGCGCCCCAGTGAGCATTGGACCGGCCAACCACTTCGGTCCATTCTGTCCTTCATCGCTTCAGCAGGGCCGACGGCTAGGATCCTTCCGCCCGATCTGATGGCTACGGTACGCCTCCTTTCCCTATAAATAGAGGTCTGCCCCTCTACTCCGGTACGTCTCTCTCTTATTTGAAATAATTCTCAGCTTAGACATAAGTAATTTTAATGAAGCCCTTTAGAAAAGTGACTTAAAGGAACGTACTGATGCTACAACACCCAAATGCTACAACATCAGATTTAACATTAAACCATTATTTAGAAGTTGCATAGTGAAAGGCATTCCAACTTGTTCCCATCTTGAATTTCCTACTATCCTTTACTTTTATTATTGTTTATGATTAAATTGGGTTCTACAACTTGTTATTTTACTTGCTTTTACTCACTAGCTTGCTTGCTAAATAAATATAAAATAGAACTCAACAATCCTCGTGGGAACGATCTCTACTTACTTTATTCAATGAAGAAGATGAACAGATTGATGATTTTATTTTATTTTTTAACAAAATGAAATTTATCTCCAAAAATAATTAAAAATGACATATATTAATAGAGTGTAAGCCACTAAACCACATAAGCATCCTAAAAGTCAAATAGACGTTTTTGTAACAAAGTTAAAAAAAAGTGAAAAAGGGTATAAATTAAGGGACACCAGAGCAATTTTTTCACACACACACACACACACACAGATATATATATATATATATATATATATATATATATATATATGGGAGTGACTTAGGTAACAACACCTACTTATTATGAGAAATGAGAACATTTAATTACAAGACCGCGTTGATTCTTTTTTAGTTAGAGATCACATGAGTTCTTATAATTAATGACGTAATCTTGAATCGCTAAATTTAGTCTAACGATTATAATTAAATATTATCATTTCTCATATATATATATATATATATATATATACACACACACACTCACAATCTTATATTTAATAAAAGAAAACTGCAATAACTTAGTAACTTATTTATGTAGTCGAGATGATTTTGAGCTATTGATCAGTTTTTAAAGTTGTTACTATATATTATATTGATAATAAAACCTTTATACTTTCTTATTATTATTTCACATAAGTGACAAATATTTATATCACTTTTATTTTAGGAATGTATACATTTATACACTTAAAACTTAATGATGGAGTCCTCAATTTCATTTAAGAAATATGGATGATCTAAACTCATGAAAAATATAGTAAATAACATTCCATTTTAGTTTGTGTAAAAAAACATGTTAATAAAAAAAGTGTGTAAAAAAACATTCAATTTTAGTTTTAGAAACATTAATTATATCATTAAATGCAACATGATCAAGTCTCAACGGGGAAGCATTATATGTTTTTGGTAACTCGATATAATTTTATAGTTTATAGGAACATATCAATTTCAATTACACACACACACACACACACACACACACACACACACACACACACACACATATATATATATATATATATATATATATATATATATATATATATATATATTTATTTATATTTATTATTTTGTATGATTCTCGACTAGGAAATTTGATTTATGTTCAGTGTATTTTTATAGTCTTTGAACACATGTCAAATATATAAACTTATTTTGCTTTTATAGATTATCAAATTTTTGGTCTCTCTGAGAAAAACATTACATGTTAAGAGTGTAATTTTATTCTCTTTGAACATTTATCTTATTAATTTTTATATTTTTATTATTTTTGAATAATTATTTTATTTTCAAGAACTTTAAGGAAACAAAGACATGTTGTCACACTAATTTTATCAGAAGTTTTAAAAATATTAATTTTGAAGATTTAATATTTTTTTTATTAGAGCTAATACGCTGCTACCCATGCAAATGCGCACGCACCTATACCGCCAATGAAGTGCGCCGTGATGCAGAATGTGGGTTTGTGTGAGAGCTAATTAAAGGGAAGTATTTCAGCTGCAAGGATTTTCTGTGACTAATTTATATGATACATCCCATATTATTAATTTCTTTTAAAATCTACTAATTTATTTTGTTTTGTCAAACTATAGTGGGTGCTAAAAATAAATTTGAAATCTACAAATGAAACATCTGAGATGTTGGATTTAAAATATAGCAATATTATTCCATTTGCTTTTTTTAGTACAAACCATGGCTACAGCCTGCATTAGTGCATCCCTAATAGCGATTATTCATTGTTTATTACAAATAATCAAAGCAATAACAATGACAATTTCCCATAGTTTTACAAAATCCCCTTTGTAGCAGCTTCCGTAGCGGGTGATTACATTGAGCATCCGCTACATTCGGTATGCAACTAGGCATAGGATTGTCAAAGCAACACTTGAATTTTGCGTCACCAATCAAAGTTGAACTATCCATTACTGAAGCCTCAGCCCTCGCTTTTTCATATCCTGAGTGCAATCCAAATCAATTCACATAAGAATTTTTTTTATAATATATCATAAACTTAGGACAGAGTGAGAAAAATATATAATTTTATTATTTTTATTAATCATGAAAATAGATTTACCTGAGAACAAAATGATGACAACAATGCATGCAAGAGGAAGAAGTATTGTCACTCTAGCCATCTTCAAAATAGTTAATTATTATAATAGGTGTTATGGACTTAAACTTGAGTTGATGCAGTTTTATACACAAATAGAGGACCAAGTTTCCTTTTATGCCTCACCTAGAGTCGAAATAGTAGTCAAAACTCAAGTAAATACATATTTATGGAATCTCAATAAGATAACCTTCTTCTTAAAACATTATAGGAAATGTAAAATTTAGAGAATCAACTTATATGGTGCATTTAATATCTTTTGTTTTTGAAAAATTAATTGTTATTCAATTAAATATAGAATGGTCGTCATCTAATTATTTAGTTAACTAATAGTATCCTAAAATGCAAGGATTTTGACTGGATGGTAAAATATGTTAAGTTTTATTTGGCATACAAAGGAATGGAAATCATTTTTTTAAATTGGTTTATTTATTATAGGTGAAATATGTTTTTGGTCCCTATAAAATTTGAGTTTTTTTGTTTTAGTTCCTTAAAAAGTTTCACTTTCCGTCAGCAGTTTTAGTCACTCGTGACTTTTAATAGCGCTAAGAAGCGCAATGAAAGACCAAAAAATGTCATTACAAATTATAAGGGATTAAAATCAAGTAACTAAAAAACTTATTGGACGAAAAGTTGATGGAAATTTTTGAGGAACAAAAACTAAAAAACCCAAATTTCTTAGGAATCAAAAGCAAATTTTATTTAACCTTTTATTATATCTTTTAATATTCATATGAAAGATAAAAAAAAATTATACATTACATCTCACGTCATTTTCATCAAAAATGGCTCATAATTAATTTGAAACCTTCAAATTTAAATATAGGAGTTGAATTCCATTAGTTTTTTCCTTAGAAACCATATGGCTACATTTACCAACAACAAAAAAAGAAACCATATGAGAGGGTTTCTTGGATGACGGTTACTTAGCTACGAATAACATACACTAAGCCTATCATGCACTAAAAACTCAAAGAATTTACCCCACTAATTTTCTAGGGAGTTATCCACTATTTCCAACATTTTAGGGGCCTGGATGTGTCCATAACCGTTTCCACACTTAACTTTTGATTTTCAATGCAATTTCTCGCGTGCTTGACCCACTTGCCTTCATGTACTTTCCTTATATCTTCAAAGGCTCCCTCGATTAATGGGTCATCTGCTAAATCAGGCGTACCATGTTGGGCTAGCCAACAACTTCACTGTGGATCTGCTATAGATTCTACTTTGGAAGTCATTCAAAAGGAAATGAACGAATTGAGAAGCCAGAAGTCCCAAATAGCTCTCTAAGACTTGCTCTTCAAGAAATTAAGCATATCTCGGCTTACCTAAGCCGAGGTCTCACTCGACTAATGACTTAGTAATTTTTTGTTGTAGCGACGAAAAATCTGGGAAAGGATTCTTCGAAGTTCTAGATGAAGCCGCCACCAAAGTTTAGTTTAAGGGAAAATATTGGAAAATCCCTATTGAATGGATAAGGGTCCTTGAGACCATATTTGGGTTTAGGAGTCAGTTATGCATGGGGAAGGTATTAGCACCCCGCAACATCCTTCCTATGGAAGGTTACCTTCTAATTAGTTGTACTTAACGAATATTTTACCCTTTAAAAAGAAAGGGACTTAATAAAAATTTTAGTTTTTTCTGCTTGACAGGAGTGGGCCTCTACTCCTATGTATCTCCAGATGTGATGGAGAATTCAAAGCTACATAGTTTTTGGTAGAAATTTTTGTGGTTTGATGTTTAATAGTATATGGATTTTAGGATTACTAAATCGCATTTACGACTCATTCGTCCTAGAACGATGCTTAACCTTGTCGTCTTTACCGACTTAATCCCATATTTTTTTGAAAGTAAGATTTTTGACTTTTTTGAAAAATAGTTTGATATGAGGTGGTTTGATTTTATTGGAATAGGGATCTTAGGACTCTTGAGCGATACGGTTCATTCGTCCTAAGATGGTGGTTTACCCGATCATACGATCGGCTTAACTCCCTATTTGTTTTTTTATGAAAGTAAGGTTTTTGGTCTTTGTTGTGAAAAATGGTTTGAGTATAGTGTTGTTTTAATAGGGATTTTAGGACTCTTGAGTCGCATTTATTCATTTGTCCAAAAACGATGGCTAACCCGATTGCATTTGATCGACTTAACCCCTATTTAGGTTTTTTGAAAAAAATGTTTTTTCTCGGGAGTTTGGTTTTTTTTCGTACTCTCTTTTCCCTCATACCATTATTTTAACAAAAACCCATAAACGCCCTCAACTTTTTATAAAAAATAAATAAATAAATAAAAATTCCGAATTTACCTCATTTTTTGGTATATCCGGTTCATAAATTTGAAGCGCCCCAGTGAGCATTGGACCGCCCAAACACTTCGGTCCATTCTGTTCTTCATTGCTTCAGCAGGGCCGACGGCTAGGATCCTTTCGCCAGATCTGATGGCTACGGTACGCCTCCTTTCCCTATAAATGAGAGTCCGCCTCTCTACTCCTGAGACGCCTCTCTCTTATTTGAAGCAATTCTCAGCTTAGACATAAGTAATTTTAATGAAGCCCTTTAGAAAAGTGACTGAAAGGCACGTCTTCGATGCTACAAACACCCAAATGCTACAACATCAGATTTAACATTAAACCATTATTTAGAAGTTGCATAGTGAAAGGCATTCCAACTTGTTCCCATCTTGAATTTCCTACTATCCTTTACTTTTATTATTGTTTATGATTAAATTGGGTTCTACAACTTGTTATTTTACTTGCTTTTACTCACTAGCTTGCTTGCTAATTAAATATAAAAAAGAACTCAACAATCCTCGTGGGAACGATCTCTACTTACTTTATTCAATGAAGAAGATGAACAGATTGATGATTTTATTTTATTTTTTAACAAAATGAAATTTATGTCCCAAAATAATTAAAAATGACATGTATTAATAGAGTGTAAGCCACTAAACCACATAAGCATCCTAAAAGTCAAATAGACGTTTTTGTAACAAAGTTAAAAAAAAAAGTGAAAAAGGGTAATAGTGCAATGAGTTTATAACATAAGGGATTCGTTTCAAAAAAATATAAAGGACCTATTCGGAATCTGAAAATAAATTAAGGGACACCGGAGCGATTTTTTCACACACACACACACACACACACACACACACACACACACACACACACACACATATATATATATATATATATATATATATATATATATATATATATATATATATATATATATATATATATAAGTGACTTAGGTAACAACACCTACTTATTATGAGAAATGAGAACATTTAATTACAAGACCGCGTTGATTCTTTTTTAGTTAGAGATCACATGAGTTCTTATAATTAATGACGTAAACTTGAATCACTAAATTTAGTCTAACGATTATAATTAAATATTCTCATTTCTCATATATATATATATATATATATATATATATATATATATATATATATATATACACACACACTCACAATCTTATTTTTAATAAAAGAAAACTACAATAACTTAGTAACTTATTTATGTAGTCGAGATGATTTTGAGCTATTGATCAGTTTTTAAAGTTGTTACTATATATTATATTGATAATAAAACCTTTATACTTTCTTTTTATTATTACACATAAGTGACAAATATTTATATCACTTTTATTTTAGGAATGTATACATTTATACACTTAAAACTTAATGATGGAGTCCTCAATTTCATTTAAGAAATATGGA
The DNA here is from genome assembly GCA_020916435.1 of Oxytropis ochrocephala. Taxonomy (NCBI): domain Eukaryota; kingdom Viridiplantae; phylum Streptophyta; class Magnoliopsida; order Fabales; family Fabaceae; genus Oxytropis; species Oxytropis ochrocephala. The sequence goes on from CM037091.1 coordinate 40,855,948, forward strand.
TGATCTAAACTCATGAAAAATATAGTAAATAACATTCCATTTTAGTTTGTGTAAAAAAACATGTTAATAAAAAAGTGTGTAAAAAACATTCAATTTTAGTTTTAGAAACATTTATATCATTAAATGCAACATGATCAAGTCTCAACGGGAAGCATTATATGTTTTTGGTAACTCGGTATAATTTTATAGTTTATAGGAACATATCAATTTCAATTACACACACACACACACACAGATATATATATATATATATATATATATATATATATATATATATTTATTTATAATTATTATTTTGTATGATTCTGGACTAGGAAATTTGATTTATGTTCAGTATATTTTTATAGTCTTTGAACACATGTCAAATAAATAAACTTATTTAGCTTTTATAGATTATCAAATTTTTTGGTCTCTACAGAAAAACATTACATGTTAAGGGTGTAATTTTATTCTCTTTGAACATTTATCTTATTAATATTTTATAATTTTATTATTTTTGAATAATTATTTTATTTTCAGTAACTTTAAGGAAACAGTACATGTTGTCACACTAATTTTACCGTAAGTTTTAAACACATTAATTTTAAAGATTTAATATTTTATTTATTAGAGCTAATACGCTGCTACCCATGCAAATGCGCACGCACCTATACCGCCAATGAAGTGCGACGTGATGGAGAATGTGGGTGTGTGTGAGAGCTAATTAAAGGGAAGTATTTCAGCTGCAAGGATTTTCTGTGACTAATTTATATGATACATCCCATATTTTTAATTTCTTTTAAAATCTACTAATTTATTTTGTTTTGTCAAACTATAGTGGGTGCTAAAAATAAATTTGAAATCTACAAATGAAACATCTGAGATGTTGGATTTAAAATATAGCAATATTATTCCATTTGATTTTTTTAGTACAAACCATGGCTACAGCCTGCATTAGTGCATCCCTAATAGCGATTATTCATTGTTTATTACAAATAATCAGCAATAACAATGACAGTTTCCCATAGTTTTACAAAATCCCCCTTTGTAGCAGCTTCGTGAGCGCAGAGGTGATTACATTGAGCATCCGCTACATTCGGTATGCAACTAGGCATAGGATTGTCAAAGCAACACTTGAATTTTGCGTCACCAATCAAAGTTGAACTATCCATTACTAAAGCCTCAGCCCTCGCTTTTTCATATCCTGAGTGCAATCCAAATCAATTCACATAAGAATTTTTTTTATAATGTATCATAAACTTAGGACAGAGTGAGAAAAATATATAAATTTATTTTTTTATTTATCATGAAAATAGATTTACCTGAGAACAAAATGATGACAACAATGCATGCAAGAGGAAGAAGTATTGTCACTCTAGCCATCTTCAAAATAGTTAATTAGTATAATAGGTGCTATGGACTTAAACTTGAGTTGATGCAGTTTTATACACAATTAGAGGACCAAGTTTCCTTTTATGCCTCACCTAGAGTCGAAATAGTAGTCAAAACTCAAGTAAATACATATTTATGGAATCTCAATAAGATAACCTTCTTCTTAAAACATTTTAGGAAATGTAAAAATTAGAGAATCAACTTATATCGTGCATTTAATATCTTTTGTTTTTGAAAAATTAATTGTTATTCAATTAAATATAGAATGGTCGTCATCTAATTATTTAGTTAACTAATAGTATCCTAAACAGTGATTTTGACTGGATGGTAAATATGTTAAGCCGAGGTCTCACTCGACTAATGACTTAATAATTTTTTGTTGTAGCGACGAAAAATCTGGGAAAGGATTCTTCGAAGTTCTAGATGAAGCCTCCACCAAAGTTTAGTTTAAGGGAAAATATTGGAAAATCCCTATTGAATGGATAAGGGTCCTTAAGACCATATTTGGGTTTAGGAGTCAGTTATGCGTGGGGAAGGTATTAGCACCCCGCAACATCCTTCCTATGGAAGGTTACCTTCTAATTAGTTGTACTTAACGAATATTTTACCCTTTAAAAAGAAAGAGACTTAAT
>CM037091.1:40862950-41045450 GCA_020916435.1 Oxytropis ochrocephala
ATTTGGCATACAAAGGAATGAAAATCATTTTTTTAAATTGGTTTATTTATTATAGGTGAAATATGTTTTTGGTCCCTATAAAATTTGAGTTTTTTTGTTTTAGTTCCTTAAAAAGTTTCACTTTCCGTCAGCAGTTTTAGTCACTCGTGACTTTTAATAGCGCTAAGAAGCGCTATGAAAGACCAAAAAATGTAATTACAAATTATAAGGGATTAAAACTGCTAACGGAAAAAACTTATGGGACGAAAAGTTTATGGAAATTTTTGAGGAACAAAAACTAAAAAACCCAAATTTCTTAGGAATCAAAAGCATATTTTATTTAACCTTTTATTATATCTTTTAATATTCATATGAAAGATAAAAAAAATTTATACATTACATCTCACGTCATTTTCATCAAAAATGGCTCATAATTAATTTGAAACCTTCAAATTTAAATATAGGAGTTGTATTCCATTAGTTTTTTCCTTAGAAACCATATGGCTACATTTACCAACAACAAAAAAAGAAACCATATGAGAGGGTTTCTTGGATGACGGTTACTTAGCTACGAATAACATACACTAAGCCTATCATGCACTAAAAACTCAAAGAATTTACCCCACTAACTTTCTAGGAGTTATCCACTATTTCCAACATTTTAGGGGCCTGGATGTGTCCATAACTGTTTCCACACTTAACTTTTGATTTTCAATGCAATTTCTCGCGTGCTTGACCCACTTGCCTTCATGTACTTTCCTTATATCTTCAAAGGCTCCCTCGATTAATGGGTCATCGGCTAAATCAGGCGTACCATGTTGGGCTAGCCAACAACTTCACTGTGGATCTGCTATAGATTCTACTTTGGAAGTCATTCAAAAGGAAATGAACGAATTGAGAAGCCAGAAGTCCCAAATAGCTCTCTAAGACTTGCTCTTCATGAAATTAAGCATATCTCGGCTTACCTAAGCCGAGGTCTCACTCGACTAATGACTTAGTAATTTTTAGTGTGTAGCGGCGAAAAATCTGGGAAAGGATTCTTCGAAGTTCTAGATGAAGCCGCCACCAAAGTTTAGTTTAAGGGAAAATATTGGAAAATCCCTATTGAATGGATAAGGGTCCTTGAGACCATATTTGGGTTTAGGAGTCAGTTATGCGTGGGGAAGGTATTAGCACCCGCAACATCCTTCCTATGGAAGGTTACCTTCTAATTAGTTGTACTTAACAAATATTTTACCCTTTAAAAAGAAAGAGACTTAATAAAAATTTAGTTTTTTCTCGCTTGACAGAGTGGGGCCTCTACTCCTATGTATCTCCGATGTGATGGAGAATTCAAAGCTACATAGTTTTTGGTAGAAATTTTTGTGGTTTGATGTTTAATAGTATAGGGATTTTAGGATTACTAAATCGCATGCGACTCATTCTCCCTAGAACGATGTTTAACCTTGTCGCATTTGATCGACTTAATCCCCTATTTTTTTTGAAAGTAAGATTTTTGACTTTTTTTGAAAAATAGTTTGATATGAGGTGGTTTGATTTTATTGGAATAGGGATCTTAGGACTCTTGAGCGATACGGTTCATTCGTCCTAAGATGGTGGTTTACCTGATCATACGATCGACTTAACTCCCTATTTGTTTTTTTTATGAAAGTAAGGTTTTTTGGTCTTTGTTGTGAAAAATGGTTTGAGTATAGTGTTGTTTTAATAGGGATTTTAGGACTCTTGAGTCGTACGATTCATTTGTCCAAAAACGATGGCTAAACCGACTGTACGATCGACTTAACCCCCTATATAGGTTTTTTGAAAAAAAATGTTTTTTTCTCAGGGAGTTTGGTTTTTTTTTGTACCCCCTCTTTCTCCCTCATACCCCTATTTTAACAAAAAACCCATAAACGCCCTCAACCTTTTTAAAAAAATAAATAAATAAATAAATAATTCCGAATTTACCTCATTTTTTGGTATATCCGGTTCATAAATTTGGAAATGGGGTGTTTCGTGGGGATTTTCGGATTTACTTCATACGTAGGTAAATCCGGTTCATAATTTGTGAATCGGATTTACCTACTGTTCCGACCTTGGCTGCAGCGCCCCAGTGAGCATTGGACCGCCCAAACACTTCGGTCCATTCTGTCCTTCATCGCTTCAGCAGGGCCGACGGCTAGGATCCTTCCGCCCGATCTGATGGCTACGGTACGCCTCCTTTCCCTATAAATAGAGGTCTGCCCCTCTACTCCGGTACGTCTCTCTCTTATTTGAAGCAATTCTCAGCTTAGACATAAGTAATTTTAATGAAGCCCTTTAGAAAAGTGACTGAAAGGCACGTACTGATGCTACAACACCCAAATGCTACAACATCATATTTAACATTAAACCATTATTTAGAAGTTGCATAGTGAAAGGCATTCCAACTTGTTCCCATCTTGAATTTCCTACTATCCTTTACTTTTATTATTTTTTATGATTAAATTGGGTTCTACAACTTGTTATTTTACTTGATTTTACTCAGCTTGCTTGCTAATTAAATATAAAAAAGAACTCAACAATCCTCGTGGAAACGATCTCTACTTACTTTATTCAATGAAGAAGATGAACAGCTTGATGATTTTATTTTATTTTTTAACAAAATGAAATTTATGTCAAAAAATAATTAAAAATGACATGTATTAATAGAGTGTAAGCCAATAAACCACATAAGCATCCTAAAAGTCAAATAGACGTTTTTTTAACAAAGTTAAAAAAAAAAAGTTAAAAAGGGTAATAGTGCAATGAGTTTATAACATAAGGGATTCGTTTCAAAAAAATATAAAGGACCTATTCGGAATCTGAAAATAAATTAAGGGACACCGAGCGCGATTTTTTTCACACACACACACACACATATATATATATATATATATATATATATATATATATATATATATATATATATATATATATATATAAGTGACTTAGGTAACAACACCTACTTATTATGAGAAATGAGAACATTTAATTACAAGACCGCGTTGATTCTTTTTTAGTTAGAGATCACATGAGTTCTTATAATTAATGACGTAATCTTGAATCACTAAATTTAGTCTAACGATTATAATTAAATATTCTCATTTGTCATATACTAGTATGAAACCCGTGCGATGCACGGGAATATATATTCGGATTAACTTAGATTGAAATAACATTTTTTTAACGTTAACAAAAGTAAAAAATAAAAGATGTCCTAAAAGTCATCTAATTATGATAGGTGTTGCTCCAAATGGAATGAAATGTTTCAAGACATTTTCCATAATGCAATAAGAATCAATACACATTGCCAGTCGCTCAGATCTCAGTACATGTGTTTTTTTTTTTATAAGTGTATTTGTGTTCATCTTTTATAATTGTTGCTCCAATTAATTTTATTTGCGCCATTAACTATAGTAGGATCTTCTAAATTGTTATACTTTGCTTTGTTTCCGGTCAAACCTATACATTATTACTATACTTTGTTGTAAAATATTTTTAGTATTAGAGATAGCTTATAGGGTACCACCCATCTTGAAAAATGTCCCAACAGTTTATCATTAATTAATCATTTTCACACGTTGTAACAAACCACACTCATAAACAACCTCATATTAAAATGCTTCTTCTGGTCTCTTTTATTGTTTCTCATGGCTTATGAGTATCACGGTGAGCTTCATGCTTTCTTGCTTAATGGAAAACCAATTCAAATCAATTTCAAATTAAAAACCACTCACCCATTAACACATAAAAACTAAAAGAATCATTTATTCCGTCTTCAATCAAAACAATATGAATTTAATTGAAACTAATGGAATCCGCCCACTTGACAATTGGTAGGCTTGAAGCTTTGGTGCAACGGTAAATAAAATTAATAAAGAAATATTTCATTGCAAATATTATCTTAAAAAGAACAAAGTGATGAGATTGCTCCAAGAGAGAGATGGCATGCAAAACTGAATCTTCACAACACCTGTTAGGATGACACTCAGTGATTGATCAAGTTATAATTCCAGTTTCTGTTTCTATTGCAGGAAAGTGTAATTGTTTTTTTTTTGTATATAATTCCAGTTTCTGTTTATAATTCCAGGGTAAGCGGATGACACCCAACAAAAAATCTTTGTCTCTTTAAACACTTACGACAAAATAAAAAAAATAAAATTAAAGTGTAATGGTTGGCGTTAGAAGAGGTATGCAGATGACAACAATGTGAATACTTTTTTTTGGGACAAAACATTTTGAATATTTGATAGTGTATTATATATTTAATTACGTCTCTATTAATTTTATGTATTTTCATTTATGCTGGGAATTAGTGCAAAGTAATGATATTCAGTAGAAATAGCATTGCGATGAATGTCGAAAAACCACAATCTGGAATTTCAACTCACAAATTACATGAAAACTACATCAAACACCTAGTAGAAGGAGCAAGTTTTTTAGAACATGAAAATTATTTAAATCTGACTCATCATTATATAATGCCATTGATACACGTACTGTGAAAGTAAGTATGCCTATTCCTCAAAATACTTTTCCCATAGAAAGGAGTACTCATCATGGTTCGAATTCAGGCCATGAAAAAGGAGTCATGGTTCGAGAGAGAGACTTTTCGGGTTTTCTGTTTTTTATTTTTGTGAATGGTGAAGAAAGAAGATCAGATGAGGAGAGAGAGAGAGAGAGGTGAGATTTGATAATTGAGATGAGTGTGTGAGAGAGATGCATATGAGGTGGGTTACGAAATAATAATTATTAATACCATAACATTTCAATTTTGGTGGGTTCTGAATTTAATGCCATTAAACAAATTTGAATTTCATTTATTTTTTAATTTTCAGTTTCTTAAAAATAAAAGTGGGAAAAGTTCCATTTCAAAATTTCTATTTCAAAAATAAGAGTGGGAACATCAATGGTATTTAATATTACCAAATTCGTTTATGATTTTAATTATTGTTAATAATGGAAATCAATATGTCAAAAATAAAGAATAGAAACCATATTAATGTTATTCTTGTGCAAAGTGGACCAATAATTAGAGGGAAAGTTTTTGTTATGATTTTCAGCATTTGAAGTTGTTTTTATTTTTAAAAAATCCATTTAATGATTATAAATTTTGATGAGTTGGAATAATGAGGTGGCATTTTAAGTTGGTAATGAGGTGGACACCTTAGTTGATTGACATCTAAGCAATTAGGCCCCTTGTTTCATTTTGTTTTGTATATATATTAGATATATATATATATATATATATATATATATATATATATATATATATATATATATATATACATACACACACACACACAATCTTATATTTAATAAAAGAAAACTGCAATAACTTAGTAACTTATTTATGTAGTCGAGATGGTTTTGAGCTATTGATCAGTTTTTAAAGTTGTTACTATATATTATATTGATAATAAAACCTTTATACTTTCTTTTTATTATTGCACATAAGTGACAAATATTTATATCACTTTTATTTTAGGAATGTATACATTTATACACTTAAAACTTAATGATGGAGTCCTCAATTTCATTTAAGAAATATGGATGATCTAAACTCATGAAAAATATAGTAAATAACATTCCATTTTAGTTTGTGTAAAAAAACATGTTAATAAAAAAAGTGTGTAAAAAAACATTCAATTTTAGTTTTAGAAACATTTATATCATTAAATGCAACATGATCGATCAAGTCTCAACGGGGAAGCATTATATGGTTTTGGTAACACGGTATAATTTTATAGTTTATAGGAACATATCAATTTCAATTACACACACACACACAAATATATATATATATATATATATATATATATATATATATATATATATATTTATTTATAATTATTATTTTGTATGATTCAGGACTAGGAAATTTGATTTATGTTCAGTGTATTTTTATAGTCTTTGAACACATGTCAAATATATAAACTTATTTAGCTTTTATAGATTATCAAACTTTTTGGTCTCTACAGAAAAACATTACATGTTAAGGGTGTAATTTTATTCTCTTTGAACATTTATCTTATTAATTTTTTGTATTTTTATTATTTTTGAATAATTATTTTATTTTCAGTAACTTTAAGGAAACAGTACATGTTGTCACACTAATTTTACTGTAAGTTTTAAACATATTAATTTAAAGATTTAATATTTTATTTATTAGAGCTAATACGCTGCTACCCATGCAAATGCGCACGCACCTATACCGCCAATGAAGTGCGCCGTGATGGAGAATGTGGGTGTGTGTGAGAGCTAATTAAAGGGAAGTATTTCAATTTGCAAGGATTTTCTCGTGACTAATTTATATGATACATCCCATATTATTAATTTCTTTTAAAATCTACTAATTTATTTTGTTTTGTCAAACTATAGTGGGTGCTAAAAATAAATTTGAAATCTACAAATGAAACATCTGATATGTTGGATTTAAAATATTGCAATATTATTCCATTTGCTTTGTTTAGTACAAACCATGGCTACAGCCTGCATTAGTGCATCCCTAATAGCGATTATTCATTGTTTATTACAAATAATCAGCAATAACAATGACAATTTCCCATAGTTTTACAAAATCCCCTTTGTAGCGAGCTTCTGTGGAGCAGAGGTGATTACATTGAGCATCTGCTACATTCGGTATGCAACTAGGCATAGGATTGTCAAAGCAACACTTGAATTTTGCGTCACCAATCAAAGTTGAACTATCCATTATCAAGCCTCACTTTCGCTTTTTCATATCCCGAGTGCAATCCAAATCAATTCACATAAGAATTTTTTTATAATATATCATAAACTTAGGACAGAGTGAGAAAAATATATAAATTTATTATTTTTATTGATCATGAAAATAGATTTACCTGAGAACAAAATGATGACAACAATGCATGCAAGAGGAAGAAGTATTGTCACTCTAGCCATCTTCAAAATAGTTAATTAGTATAATAGGTGCTATGGACTTAAACTTGAGTTGATGCGATTTTATACACAATTAGAGGACCAAGTTTCCTTTTATGCCTCACCTAGAGTCGAAATAGTAGTCAAAACTCAAGTAAATACATATTTATGGAATCTCAATAAGATAACCTTCTTCTTAAAACATTATAGGAAATGTAAAAATTAGAGAATCAACTTATGTGGTGCATTTAATATCTTTTGTTTTTGAAAAATTAATTGTTATTCAATTAAATATAGAATGGTCGTCATCTAATTTTTTAGTTAACTAATAGTATCCTAAACAGTGATTTTGACTGGATGGTAAAATATGTTAAGTTTTATTTGGCATACAAAGGAATGGAAATCATTTTTTTTAAATTGGTTTATTTATTATAGGTGAAATATGTTTTTGGTCCCTATAAAATTTGAGTTTTTTTGTTTTAGTTCCTTAAAAAGTTTCACTTTCCGTCAGCAGTTTTAGTCACTCGTGACTTTTAATAGCGCAAAGAAGCGCTATGAAGCGCTATGAAAACCAAAAAATTTCATTACAAATTATAAGGGATTAAAACTGCTAACGGAAAAAACTTATGGGACGAAAAGTTGATGGAAATTTTTAGGAACAAAAACTAAAAAACCCAAATTTCTTAGGAATCAAAAGCATATTTTATTTAACCTTTTATTATATCTTTTAATATTCATATGAAAGATAAAAAAAATTTATACATTACATCTCACGTCATTTTCATCAAAAATGGCTCATAATTAATTTGAAACCTTCAAATTTAAATATAGGAGTTGTATTCCATTAGTTTTTTCCTTAGAAACCATATGGCTACATTTACCAACAACAAAAAAAGAAACCATATGAGAGGGTTTCTTGGATGACGGTTACTTAGCTACGAATAACATACAGTAAGCCTATCATGCACTAAAAACTCAAAGAATTTTCCCCACTAACTTTCTAGGGAGTTATCCACTATTTCCAACATTTTAGGGGCCTGGATGTGTCCATAACCGTTTCCACACTTAACTTTTGATTTTCAATGCAATTTCTCGCATGCTTGACCCACTTGCCTTCATGTACTTTCCTTATATCTTCAAAGGCTCCCTCGATTAATGGGTCATCGGCTAAATCAGGCGTACCATGTTGGGCTAGCCAACAACTTCACTGTGGATCTGCTATAGATTCTACTTTGGAAGTCATTCAAAAGAAAATGAACGAATTGAGAAGCCAGACGTCCCAAATAGCTCTCTAAGACTTGTTCTTCATGAAATTAAGCATATCTCGGCTTACCTAAGCCGAGGTCTCACTCGACTAATGACTTAGTAATTTTTTGTTGTAGCGACGAAAAATCTGGGAAAGGATTCTTCGAAGTTCTAGATGAAGCCGCCACCAAAGTTTAGTTTAAGGGTAAATATTGGAAAATCCCTATTGAATGGATAAGGGTCCTTGAGACCATATTTGGGTTTAGGAGTCAGTTATGCGTTGGGAAGGTATTAGCACCCCGCAACATCCTTCCTATGGAAGGTTACCTTCTAATTAGTTGTACTTAACGAATATTTTACCCTTTAAAAAGAAAGAGACTTAATAAAAATTTTAGTTTTTTCTCCTTGACAGGAGTGGGCCTCTACTCCTATGTATCTCCAGATGTGATGGAGAATTCAAAGCTACATAGTTTTTTGGTAGAAATTTTTTGTGGTTTGATGTTTAATAGTATAGGGATTTTAGGATTACTAAATCGTACGACTCATTCGTCCTAGAACGATGCTTAACCTTGTCGCATTTGACCGACTTAATCCGCTATTTTTTTTGAAAGTAAGATTTTTGACTTTTTTTGAAAAATAGTTTGATATGAGGTGGTTTGATTTTATTGGAATAGGGTTCTTAGGACTCTTGAGCGATACGGTTCATTCGTCCTAAGATGGTGGTTTACCTGATCATACGATCGACTTAACTCCCTATTTGGTTTTTTTATGAAAGTAAGGTTTTTGGTCTTTGTTGTGAAAAATGGTTTGAGTATAGTGTTGTTTTAATAGGGATTTTAGGACTCTTGAGTCGCATTTATTCATTTGTCCAAAAACTATGGCTAACCCGACTGTACGATCGACTTAACCCCCTATTTAGATTTTTTGAAAAAAAATGTTTTTTTCTCAGGGAGTTTGGTTTTTTTTTCGTACCCCCTTTTTCTCCCTCATACCCCTATTTTAAGAAAAAACCCATAAACGCCCTCAACTTTTTATAAAAAATAAATAAAAAATTCCGAATTTACCTCATTTTTTGGTATATCCGGTTCATAAATTTGGAAATGGGGTGATTCGTGGGGACTTTCGGATTTACCTCATACGTAGGTAAATCCGGTTCATAATTTGTGAATCGGATTTACCTACTGTTCCGACCTGGGCTGCAGCGCCCCACTGAGCATTGGACCGCCCAAACACTTCGGTCCATTCTGTCCTTCATCGCTTCAACAGGGCCGACGGCTAGGATCCTTCCGCCCGATCTGATGGATACGGCACGCCTCCTTTCCCTATAAATAGAGGTCTGCCCCTCTACACCGGTACGTCTCTCTCTTATTTGAAGCAATTCTCAGCTTAGACATAAGTAATTTTAATGAAGCCCTTTAGAAATGTGACTGAAAGGCACGTACTGATGCTACAACACCCAAATGCTACAACATCAGATTTAACATTAAACCATTATTTAGAAGTTGCATAGTGAAAGGCATTCCAACTTGTTCCCATCTTGAATTTCCTACTATCCTTTACTTTTATTATTGTTTATGATTAAATTGGGTTCTACAACTTGTTATTTTACTTGCTTTTACACACTAGCTTGCTTGCTAATTAAATATAAAAAAGAACTCACCAATCCTCGTGGGAACGATCTCTACTTACTTTATTCAATGAAGAAGATGAATAGATTGATGATTTTATTTTATTTTTTAACAAAATGAAATTTATGTCTAAAAATAATTAAAAATGACATGTATTAATAGAGTGTAAGCCACTAAACCACATAAGCATCCTAAAAGTCAAATAGACGTTTTTGTAACAAAGTTAAAAAAAAAGTGAAAAAGGGTAATAGTGCAATGGGTTTATAACATAAGCGATTCGTTTCAAAAAAATATAAAGGACCTATTCGGAATCTGAAAATAAATTAAGGGACACCGGAGCGATTTTTTCACACACACACACACACACACACACACACACACAGATATATATATATATATATATGGGGGTGACTTAGGTAACAACACCTACTTATTATGAGAAATGAGAACATTTAATTACAAGACCGCGTTGATTCTTTTTTAGTTAGAGATCACATGAGTTCTTATAATTAATGACGTAATCTTGAATCACTAAATTTAGTCTAACGATTATAATTAAATATTCTCATTTCTCATATATATATATACACACACACTCACAATCTTATATTTAATAAAAGAAATTTACAATAACTTAGTAACTTATTTATGTAGTCGAGATGATTTTGAGCTATTGATCAGTTTTTAAAGTTGTTACTATATATTATATTGATAATAAAACCTTTATACTTTCTTTTTATTATTGCACATAAGTGACAAATATTTATATCACTTTTATTTTAGGAATGTATACATTTATACACTTAAAACTTTATGATGGAGTCCTCAATTTCATTTAAGAAATATGGATGATCTAAACTCATGAAAAATATAGTAAATAACATTCCATTTTAGTTTGTGTAAAAAAACATGTTAATAAAAAAAGTGTGTAAAAAAACATTCAATTTTAGTTTTAGAAACATTTATATCATTAAATGCAACATGATCAAGTCTCAACAGGGAAACATTATATGTTTTTGGTAACTCGGTATAATTTTATAGTTTATAGGAACATATCAATTTCAATTACACACAGACACAAATAATATATATATATATATATATATATATATATATATATATATATATTTATAATTATTATTTTGTATGATTCTCGACTAGGAAATTTGATTTATGTTCATGTATTTTTATAGTCTTTGAACACATGTCAAATATATAAACTTATTTAGCTTTTATAGATTATCAAATTTTTTGGTCTCTACAAAAAACATTACATGTTAAGGGTGTAATTTTATTCTCTTTGAACATTTATCTTATTAATTTTTATATTTTTATTATTTTTGAATAATTATTTTATTTTCAGAACTTTAAGGAAACAAAGTACATGTTGTCACACTAATTTTATCAGTAAGTTTTAAACATATTAATTTTAAAGATTTAATATTTTATTTATTAGAGCTATTACGCTGCTACCCATGCAAATGCGCACGCACCTATACCGCCAATGAAGTGCGCCGTGATGGAGAATGTGGGTGTGTGTGAGAGCTAATTAAAGGGAAGTATTTCAATTGCAAAGGATTTTCTGTGTGACTAATTTATATGATACATCCCATGTTATTAATTTCTTTTAAAATCTACTAATTTATTTTGTTTTGTCAAACTATAGTGGGTGCTAAAAATAAATTTGAAATCTACAAATGAAACATCTGAGATGTTGGATTTAAAATATTGCAATATTATTCCATTTGCTTTGTTTAGTACAAACCATGGCTACAAACTGCATTATTAGTGCATCCCTAATAGCGATTATTCATTGTTTATTACAAATAATCAGCAATAACAATGACAATTTCCCATAGTTTTACAAAATCCCCCTTTGTAGCAGTTCTGTGAGCAGAGGTGATTACATTGAGCATCCGCTACATTCGGTATGCAACTAGGCATAGGATTGTCAAAGCAACACTTGAATTTTGCGTCACCAATCAAAGTTGAACTATCCATTACTGAAGCCTCAACCCTCGCTTTTTCATATCCTGAGTGCAATCCAAATCAATTCACATAAATTTTTTTTTTATAATATATCATAAACTTAGGACAGAGTGAGAAAAATATATAAATTTATTATTTTTATTGATCATGAAAATAGATTTACCTGAGAACAAAATGATGACAACAATGCATGCAAGAGGAAGAAGTATTGTCACTCTAGCCATCTTCAAAGTAGTTAATTAGTATAATAGGTGCTATGGACTTAAACTTGAGTTGATGCAGTTTTATACACAATTAGAGGACCAAGGTTCCTTTTATGCCTCACCTAGAGTCGAAATAGTAGTAAAAACTCAAGTAAATACATATTTATGGAATCTCAATAAGATAACCTTCTTCTTAAAACATTATAGGAAATGTAAAAATTAGAGAATCAACTTATATGGTGCATTTAATATCTTTTGTTTTTGAAAAATTAATTGTTATTCAATTAAATATAGAATGGTCTTCATCTAATTATGTTAAGTTTTATTTGGCATACAAAGGAATGGAAATCATTTTTTTAAATTGGTTTATTTATTATAGGTGAAATATGTTTATGGTCCCTATAAAATTTGAGTTTTTTTGTTTTAGTTCCTTAAAAAGTTTCACTTTCCGTCAGCAGTTTTAGTCACTCGTGACTTTTAATAGCGCTAAGAAGTGCTATGAAAGACCAAAAAATGTCATTACAAATTATAAGGGATTAAAACTGCTAACGGAAAAAACTTATGGGACGAAAAGTTGATGGAAATTTTTTAGGAACAAAAACGAAAAAACCCAAATTTCTTAGGAATCAAAAGCATATTTTATTTAACCTTTTATTATATCTTTTAATATTCATATGAAAGATAAAAAAAATTTATACATTACATCTCACGTCATTTTCATCAAAAATGGCTCATAATTAATTTGAAACCTTCAAATTTAAATATAGGAGTTGTATTCCATTAGTTTTTTCCTTAGAAACCATATGGATACATTTACCAACAACAAAAAAAGAAACCATATGAGAGGGTTTCTTGGATGACGGTTACATAGCTACGAATAACATACACTAAGCCTATCATGCACTAAAAACTCAAAGAATTTACCCCACTAACTTTCTAGGGAGTTATCCACTATTTCCAACATTTTAGGGGCCTGGATGTGTCCATAATCGTTTCCACACTTAACTTTTGATTTTCAATGCAATTTCTCGCGTGCTTGACCCACTTGCCTTCATGTACTTTCCTTATATCTTCAAAGGCTCCCTCGATTAATGGGTCATCGGCTAAATCAGGCGTACCATGTTGGGCTAGCCAACAACTTCACTGTGGATCTGCTATAGATTCTACTTTGGAAGTCATTCAAAACGAAATGAACGAATTGAGAAGCCAGAAGTCCCAAATAGCTCTCTAAGACTTACTCTTCATGAAATTAAGCATATCTCGGCTTACCTAAGCCGAGGTCTCACTCGACTAATGACTTAGTAATTTTTTGTTGTAGCGACGAAAAATCTGGGAAAGGATTCTTCGAAGTTCTAGATGAAGCCGCCACCAAAGTTTAGTTTAAGGGAAAATATTGGAAAATCCCTATTGAATGGATAAGGGTCCTTGAGACCATATTTGGGTTTAGGAGTCAGTTATGCGTGGGGAAGGTATTAGCACCCCGCAACATCCTTCCTATGGAAGGTTACCTTCTAATTAGTTGTACTTAACGAATATTTAACCCTTTAAAAAGAAAGAGACTTAATAAAATTTTTAGTTTTTTCTGCTTGACAGGAGTGGGCCTCTACTCCTATGTATCTCCAGATGTGATGGAGAATTCAAAGCTACATAGTTTTTTGGTAGAAATTTTTTGTGGTTTGATGTTTAATAGTATAGGGATTTTAGGATTACTAAATCGTACGACTCATTCGTCCTAGAACGATGCTTAACCTTGTCGTACGACCGACTTAATCCCCTATTTTTTTTGAAAGTAAGATTTTTGACTTTTTTTGAAAAATAGTTTGATATGAGGTGGTTTGATTTTATTGGAATAGGGATCTTAGAACTCTTGAGCGATACGGTTCATTCGTCCTAAGATGGTGGTTTACCTGATCATACGATCGACTTAACTCCCTATTTGGTTTTTTTATCAAAGTAAGGTTTTTTGGTCTTTGTTGTGAAAAATGGTTTGAGTATAGTGTTGTTTTAATAGGGATTTTAGGACTCTTGAGTCGCATTTATTCATTTGTCCAAAAACGATGGCTAACCCGATCAGTCTGATCGACTTAACCCCTATTTAGGTTTTTTGAAAAAAATGTTTTTTCTCGGGAGTTTGGTTTTTTTCAGTACCCCCTCTTTCTCCCTCATACCCCTATTTTAACAAAAAACCCATAAACGCCCTCAACTTTTTATAAAAAATAAATAAATAAAAAATTCCGAATTTACCTCATTTTTTGGTATATCCGGTTCATAAATTTGGAAATGGGGTGTTTCGTGGGGATTTTCGGATTTACCTCATACGTAGGTAAATCCGGTTCATAATTTTTGAATCGGATTTACCTACTGTTCCGACCTGGGCTGCAGCGCCCCAGTGACCATTGGACCGCCCAAACACTTCGGTCCATTCTGTCCTTCATCGCTTCAGCAGGGCCGACGGCTAGGATCCTTTCGCCCGATCTGATGGCTACGGTACGCCTCCTTTCCCTATAAATAGAGGTCTGCCCCTCTACTCCGCTACGTCTCTCTCTTATTTGAAGCAATTCTCAGCTTAGACATAAAGTAATTTTAATGAAGCCCTTTAGAAAAGTGACTGAAAGGCACGTACTGATGCTACAACACCCAAATGCTACAACATCAGATTTAACATTAAACCATTATTTAGAAGTTGCATAGTGAAAGGCATTCCAACTTGTTCCCATCTTGAATTTCCTACTATCCTTTACTTTTATTATTGTTTATGATTAAATTGGGTTCTACAACTTGTTATTTTACTTGCTTTTACTCACTAGCTTGCTTGCTAATTAAATATAAAAAAGAACTCAACAATCCTCGTGGGAACGATCTCTACTTACTTTATTCAATGAAGAAGATGAACTGATTGATGATTTTATTTTATTTTTAACAAAATGAAATTTATGTCCAAAAATAATTAAAAATGACATGTATTAAGAGAGTGTAAGCCACTAAACCACATAAGCATCCTAAAAGTCAAATAGACGTTTTTGTAACAAAGTTAAAAAAAAGTGAAAAAGGGTAATAGTGCAATGAGTTTATAACATAAGGGATTCGTTTCAAAAAAATATAAAGGACCTATTCGAATCAAAATAAATTAAGGGACACCGAGCGATTTTTTTTTCACACACACACACACACACACACACACACACACACACACACACACACATATATATATATATATATATATATGGGGGTGACTTAGGTAACAACACCTACTTATTATGAGAAATGAGAACATTTAATTACAAGATCAAGTTGATTCTTTTTTAGTTAGAGATCACATGAGTTCTTATAATTAATGACGTAATCTTGAATCACTAAATTTAGTCTAACGATTATAATTAAATATTCTCATTTCTCATATATATATATATATATATATATATATATATATACACACACACTCACAATCTTATATTTAATAAAAGAAAACTGCAATAACTTAGTAACTTATTTATGTAGTCGAGATGATTTTGAGCTATTGATCAGTTTTTAAAGTTGTTACTATATATTATATTGATAATAAAACCTTTATACTTTCTTTTTATTATTGCACATAAGTGACAAATATTTATATCATATTTATTTTAGGAATGTATACATTTATACAATTAAAACTTAATGATGGAGTCCTCAATTTCATTTAAGAAATATGGATGATCTAAACTCATGAAAAATATAGTAAATAACATTCCATTTTAGTTTGTGTAAAAAAAAATGTTAATAAAAAAAGTGTGTAAAAAACATTCAATTTTAGTTTTAGAAACATTTATATCATTAAATGCAACATGATCAAGTCTCAACGGGGAAGCATTATATGTTTTTGGTAACTCGGTATAATTTTATAGTTTATAGGAACATATCAATATCAATTTCAATTACACACACACACACAAATATATATATATATATATATATATATATATATATATATATATATATTTATAATTATTATTTTGTATGATTCTGGACTAGGAAATTTGATTTATGTTCAGTGTATTTTTATAGTCTTTGAACATGTAACATCCCTAATTTCGTTAATTTCAAATTAAGAAATTAACGAGTGATTTATTACTCGAATAGGTAATAAATCAAGTCACGGATATGAGGTTGTGACGAAAACAATTTATAATTGCCAGAGACAATAATTTAAATGCATAAACTGAGTGGAAATTAGTACTCTAAGGGTATTTTAGGATTTATACGACTTCCGTTAAATGATCTCCGAGACACAAAAAGTATCCAAAATACTCTCTCATTCCACACTTGTGATAAAATAAGAATAGAATAAAAGAAAGAAGAGAAAAGAAAGATAGAAAGAGAAACAGAGAGAAAGAAAGAAAAAGAAATCGAGAGAGAGAGTGAAAGAAGAGAAACCGAGAGGAGAAGAGAGAAGAAGGAGGCGAAGGGAAGGAAAAGAGAAGGAGGAGATCTCCATGGATCTCCAATGTTAGTAAGTAATTTCTACTCCATTCCACTCCATTTTCAATTCTCTTTCCAATGGTGTAAATTTTATTGCTTGATTTCTCCTCAATCTCATTTTACCATTGGTGACATTTCAAGCTTAAGGTTGATGATAATGGAAGTTTTGGTAAATTGGAAGCTAATCTAAGGTTCAAAGAAGTTCAAAATCTTGATTTGGAAGCTTAGGAGTATTACCCCCTTGTTTCTAGTTCGTGGGACAAGAAAGGGTGTGTGTTTGAGCTGTTGGTTTTGGTTTGGAACGGACCGGAGCGCGCGTTAAGTAGTTTTGGAACGATTGCATTTCGAGGAGCTTCGGTTTGGTGTGATTTTCATCACACGAGGTGAGTTTTACTCACGTTAGGGAATTTTAAAATGTGTTTATGTGTTATGTTTAAACGGTTTTCGAAATTTGGAGTTTCGTAAATTTTCGAGTCAAAAACGGTATTTTGCGAAATTACGTGTATTTGAAACATAGAAACGAAACAATATGATTTTGATTGTTGAATTGTATTGCACGGATGGAATATCTGTCTTTGTAGGCGTATGCGTGGTTGAATTGGATTGAAATACGGTTTGGGATCGATCGGAGAACGAAAGCGGAGGCGGAATTGGGCCCTAAGTTGAGAAGTTCCTATGTTCCCAATCCCCGATGTTTCGCTTTCGACGCTCCGTTCGGCTTCAAACTTCTTTTAAATCCTTTTCTGACCACCCGTAGCATATATGGATGTGTTTTAAGCCGTTTGGTTAACTTTACAAATTTTTGAAAACCGGGACTTAGACCACGAGTGAGAACTATTGTTTTATAAACCAAAAATCTGTGTCTGGACTGGTTCTTTTTCAGGTGATTATTTTATTTCGGATGTCCGTATATGGAGGAAACTCTGCGAATTTTCGTTAGAAAGTTTTATGCAAATATAAAGTGGTTTTGAAATAACGAATAATGCTATGATTGAGTTATGTTTCGGTATATGAATTATACCGTGTATGTGTAAATGGCCCTATGTGGGTGTGATATAAAAATTATATCGAGTCGGGGTGACGACCCTGTTGTATTAGCATACTAGGCGGGGAGGTCATATGCCCCTAACCTAGGCCCCATAAAATAATTTCCATGTGTTGGAAAGGGGTTCACCGGTTAGCATTGTGTATGCAGGTCGGTGTTATGCTATGAATTTACCGGGATTTGCATTGTGTATGCAGTCGGTGATTAGCACTGTGTGCAGTTGATGGTTAGCACTGTGTGTGCAATTGATTATGTGCGTGGTTTATTAGTTAAACCACAAAGTAAATAAATGTTTTTATAAATGGACCGAGTGATAGGTAAGGGGTCGCGGTAAGACTCACTGAGATATGTTATCTCACCCTATCATATGTTGTTGTTTTCAGATAAACAGGGAAAGAAGAAGGTCGTATGGCACGAGTAGGTGGCATGCTCGAATAGAAGATTAAAGATTTAGTCTTCCTTCTGTCTTTAGGTTTTCCTTGTTATTTTTGTATCAGTTTATAACTTAAATTTGTTTAAGTTATTTATTGGTTTTCTGCTATTCTTGTAAGGATTGTAAATCTAAGCAAGGAAATTTATACTCTGATGTAAGCTAATTTGTATGTTTTGGTATTTCTATTGTTTAGAAATACTAGGGTGTTACATTTTGGTATTGTTGCGCCCCGAAAAATCCGGCTTGGGACTTTTCAGTTTGACAACGTTTGAAAATCAGTAGAGCCGCCACCAATATTTATTTAGGAAAACATTGAAAAAACCTTTTTAGGAAAGCGGGTGGTCTTTCGAAAACTTAGAGATGTAGGTTCGGGGTTCGGTTGCATGGGGGGAAGGTATTAGCACTTTCACGCGCTTTTTCTACCGAAAGGGAACCATTAATTTGATGTGGTTTTGAAATGTTTGATTTGAAATACATTGTTCTATTTATTTTTCTTTTCTTTTTGAGAAATCACTTTATTGAAAACGGGAAAAAGGGATGCTTTTGGTATCTTTGAAAAGCGGGACAAGACAAAGATTTTTGAAAAGCGTGCTTGACGGGACAGGAACCCGGTCCTACGTACCCTCACTGGCTGAGGGATCAAAGCAACGTAGTTCTTGTTTTTTTTTATGGGTTTTTTAAAGATGTGCTTGACGGGACATGAACCCGGTCCTACGTACCCTCACTGGCTGAGGGATCAAAGCAACGTAGTTCTTGGGTTTTTTTAAAGGTATGCTTGACGGGACATGAACCCGGTCCTACGTACCCTCACTGGCTGAGGGATCAAAGCAACGTAGTTCTTAGGTTTTTTAAAGGTATGCTTGACGGGACATGAACCCGGTCCTACGTACCCTCACTGGCTGAGGGATCAAAGCAACGTAGTTCTCAGTTTTGCGTGTGAAAACGGCTTTATGATTTTTTGAAAGTGCTTTTGGAGTTTTTGAAATAAGACTCGAGTGTTCGCGAACACCAAACAAGCAAAGGCTTCGAGTGGCATTCGGTATTAACTCGAAAGAAAAGTGAGTTGGGCGGTAATCAAACAAGCAATGGCTTCGGTGATTACAAGCGACAACGTCGTATTATTCTTTTGAAAATAGTTTTGGAAAAAGGTGGTGAGCTAATAGCTCGTGTTTATTTTGGAAGTTTGAATTAGTTGTTTTTGTTGTTTAATTAATGTGTGGGAGTTTTCATGATAGCCAAACAAGCAAAGGCTTCGAGTGACTACCACTAATAGCTCCTCATTAACGATCAAACAAGCAACGGCTTCGAGTGATGGTTAATGATTTTTATTTAGAAAAATGCCTTAGGTTTTCTTATTAAAAAAAGCATAGGATTTCAAGCTTGAAAAGGAAATATAACATTTCAAATCCTTCTTACAAGTCAAAAGCTCAAAACAACCATTGGGACACAAGCAAAGCAATCAAAAGAGTATTTACCATTTGCTATGAACAATTGGGTGCACAATGATACAAGTATATGAGTGCAAAAGTATGCAATTATGGAATGCAAAATACAACATTATTGAATGCATGAGTATTTAATTTATGAAAAGGAAAAAAAACATGATATTAATGCATGAACCTTTAATTTATGAAAAGGAAAAAACATGATATTAATGCATGAACATTTAATTTATGAGATGCAAAACATGATATTAATATATGCATGAGTAAACTTGAAAAGATATGGATATAAATGAATGCATGAACATGTAGGCATAAACCTAAACTATCATAGGAAATTGCCAAATGGGCATATAGCAAGGCATTTTTATTCAACCTAAAAGTCTAAGGAAACCAAAATAGTAACCTAAAACCCTAACCCCAAGAACACACATGAGGGGACCAAAACAAAAAAAAATCAAAACCCTAGTACTATTGAGTATAACAATGGAGAATTTTATTCAATGAGATGGGCTCATGGCCTAAGCCAAGTATGTAAAGAAAACTTTGAACATTAAACAAAACTATGATTAATTCACAAGAACTATTTAAAAGATTAAACTATGAAATAAATTGAATCCTTTCTTGCAATCTTCACCACTTGAATGAAATGCACTAGGCATGTAATGAGAATCATTTTGCAAGATCATCAACAAGTGGACAACAAGATAACTAGACTACAAGAACACATAAACTATTAAACTAGGAAATAGATTGAATCCTTTCTTGCAATCTTCACCACTTTAAATGAAATGCACTAGGCATGTAGTGAGAATCACTTTGCAAGATCATCATTAACTAACAACAATATAGCTAAACCATAAGAATATATAAACACATAAAATAGAAATGGATTGAATCCTTTCTTGCAATCTTCACCACTTTGAATGAAATGCACTAGGCATGTAGTGAGAATCACTTTGCAAGATCATCAACAAATGGACAACAAGGTAACTAGACTACAAGAACACATAAACTATTAAACTAGGGAATAGATTGAATCCTTTCTTGCAATCTTCACCACTTTAAATGAAATGCACTAGGCATGTAGTGAGAATCATTTTGCAAGATCATCATTAACTAAACAATAATATAGCTAGATCATAAACATATCAACTATAAAATAAATTGAATCCTCTCTTGCAATCTTCACCACTTGAAGGAAATGCACTAGGCATGTAGTGAGAATCACTTTGCAAGATCATCAACAAATGGACAACAAGGTAACTAGACTACAAGAACACATAAACTATTAAACTAGGGAATAGATTGAATCCTTTCTTGCAATCTTCACCACTTTAAATGAAATGCACTAGGCATGTAGTGAGAATCATTTTGCAAGATCATCATTAACTAAACAATAATATAGCTAGATCATAAACATATCAACTATAAAATAAATTGAATCCTCTCTTGCAATCTTCACCACTTGAAGGAAATGCACTAGGCATGTAGTGAGAATCACTTTGCAAGATCATCAATAAACAAAAGGTAAACTAAAACACAAGAAATAATGAGCACATAAACTAATATATTAAACAAAAGTCATTTCTAGCTCTCTTCACTACTAAGATCAAAGTGCACTTGGCACTAGTAGGAATCATAGAGCCAAATCCTCAACAACTTACTAAAGAAAAATACCAACAACAAGATTTAAACAAAGAAACAACAAAATCAATTTTGAAGACATTTTAAATCATGTATATGCATAACTTTGCTTCATTTTATTTAACAAGAAAACTCAAAAATTAACATGAAAACAACACTAATCAACTTATTTTAGGGTGAGACAACAAATCTCACCCTCAACCACAACAAACTACATTGAAAAGATGATGCTATGCGAAAGGAATGAGGGGAAGAAAATGAGATTCAATGCAAAATATTTGGAGATGATGCAAAGAGGGTTATGGATTTTACCTTTTCTCTAAAATGGAAGAGAAAATTGAAGAAATGGAGGAGGAAAAATGCAAGAAAGCTTCGGCCTTGCAAGGAAAGGAAGGAGATGAAGGTGGTGTGATGAACTTCTTGAGTGAGAAAGGAAGGTTAAGGGTGTGAGAGGTGGATTCAAGGTGTTTTGGTGGATGAAGGTGAAGTAATGGAGGAGGGGAAGGAGGAGAAGGCTTGGCCTAGAGGAGGAGAGGGAGAGAGAGAAGAGTGCTAGGTTTTCTTGAAGGTGAGAATGATAGCCAAAGATTGGTGAAGAGAGAAAGTGTGAGCTATTTATAGGGGTTTTGAGGCTCTTAGGGTATTTAGGACTTTTTGCTTTGATGGGGCTCTAGGATTGGATCTTAATTTTTAATGGATGGTTAGGATTAGTGGTCACATGGATCAAGGGTATTTAGAAAACACAAGTGTGTGAGAGAAATAGGTGAGGGTGGCGCATAAAAGAAGGAAAAAAGGGAAATTTGTGAACAAAAAAATCTAATTTGGGAATGGTGATTTTTGTAGAATAGGGTTAAGGGTACTTTGGTGAGGGAATGTTCTCAAAAAGGTAAGATGGGGTTTTTTGGTGGAAGGGTTAGTGTAAGTGCATGGGTTAATTTACCAAAAAGGGCAACATTGAGGATATGATCAAATTAAAACTTGGTGAGTAAGTAATGGAGTGTGTAGAAACTTCTAGAAGGAGGGAGAGGGAGTATGGGACGCAAGATCAGCTGAAATGTGAGGGGAAAAATAAAAACTTGCTTCTTTTTTTTTTTTTGTCTTATTGAGGACACTTCCTCCTTTTATTTTTGAATTTTGAATCTTTTTGGGCATGTAATTGAGAGTGCACCCATTAAAACATGTCACATATTTTTGGACACCATGAAATAACCTCCCTAATTATTCTAGACAATTAAAATTGTCACTTAATTAATTGGGGAATTTTTAATGGTCTTTTGGCATTTTTTATGCACTAAAAATAGGAAAAGTGCATTTTAATTATTTTAGGCTAGAATATTCTCTCTAAAAATTGTACAAAAATTCTCTTGGATAAGAGAAAAATGTACTTTTGGTGTGTGCATATTTTTGACGAGAAAATCATCCTTTTGCGAAAAATGACCAAAATGCCCCTTACCCTAAAAAGTCCTAATTTGCTCAAAAATGCATTTTTATTCTAAACATGGTTCTAAAAACCCTTGGATGACTTTTAAAACTCTAAAATGCATGCCATGCCCTAATTTATTTATTTTTGGTTGAAAATTAGGGTGTTGACCTAAGCCGGACAAAATTGGGGTATGACAGCTGCCCCTCTTTATCTAGATTTTAACAAGGAATATGAATTGGCCGAAACATATTCCGAGGCAAAATAGAGATAAAGAATTCAGAAATTATACCGATTTTGCCAACTTAGGGAAAAACCCGAATTTTCCTTTTCTTTTTGGGTGAATGGATACTAGCCAGAAAACGGCTGTAATGAATGTGGTGCTAACCCTCAGTAAGCTAACAAAACAGGAAACACATGGGCGCCGACCCTCGGGTGGCGTAAACAACAAGAAGTAAAACAATAAATAGAATAGTAGAGAAGGTACCGTCCTTTGATAAGCCGGCACCGGCTGGGGAAGAAAGTAACAAAAAGTGCGGTGATGAAGGAGCGCTCGTCACTCTGAAGGAACACTGGTTCTCGAAGGAGCGCGTCTGCGCTCAAGGAGTACTTGGACTCTGAAGGAACACTTAGGCTCGGAAGGAACGCTTGGGCTCTGAAGGAATGCTTGGGTTACGAAGGAGCGCCTGGGCTCTCTGAAGGCGGCTTGGGTTACGAAGAGGCGTCACTGGCTCTGAAGCGCGGCTGGCTCTGAAGGAACGCTTGGGCTCTGAAGGAACGCTTGGGCTCTGAAGGAGCGTCTGGGCTCTGAAGGAGCGTCTGGGCTCTGAAGGAACGCTTGGGTTCTGAAGGAGCGTCTGGGCTCTGAAGGAACGCTTGGGCTCTGAAGGAGCATCTGGGCTCTGAAGGAACGCTTGGGCTCTGAAGGTGGCCTACTCGAGCAGCCTGAGGTTCTGTATCACGTTGTGGAGACTGATACATTTTACCTTGATGGACTTGCACTATGCTTTATACCGCACACCGTGATGCGAAGGACGCCGCGAAGTTCTGGGGGGCCGATCCGTCATGCTCCGTGATGACTTGGCGGGATGAAGGTCGAGTTCAAAGTCGCTGCTTGGACTGTTGATTTGAACTAAACTGAAGGACTCCGGGGTCTGATGATTCGTCGGTGCTCGATAACGACGGGATCTGAAGGGACGCCTCGGTCCTGAAGGGATGCACGGATCCTGAAGGGATTTGCCAAATCCTGTTGATTGACTGATTGAGATGACCGCCACTGGCGTATTGAATTGAGGTACCTGCATATGTCAGTTGATGCAAGGAATGATGCATGAAGCATGGGTGCATGTTATGCAAAGGCATGTTATGCAGGAGTATGTTATGTGAGTGCATGCAATGCTATGATTTTAATGTGATGATGCATGTGGTGGACTGTTTTCCTTTGTTTTTGATTCTTTTCTAATTGTTTTCTGACCAGCTTTCTGTTTTCTGGTTATTTGTTTTTTTTTTCATGTTTTTTCTTTTCGATCAGCTTTCTTTTTTCTGACCATTCACTCTTGCTTTTTGACAAGGCTCATTATTATTTTTCTTTTACTGGTTCAACCGACTTCCGATACTCCTGGTAGGAGACTGAAAAGCCAAGGGAAACTGCTAGGCTTGTGAACCGAACGCGCATTTGCTCTCTGGTTTGCCACTTGGAACGGTTTGTGAATGCAACCTTTTTGTAAGATTAATTATCTTTAGGAATTTGCTTATTTCCCATGGCTTTTAAAGATTTCGCAATGATTTGTAATGCCTTATGATGTATGCACATGTTTTACAGTTCAGTATCACCATCATCATAAAAACGCTTATTTTGAGCAGAAAAAGCAAAAATATCAACAATCCAGATATGAGAAAAGTTGAGCTTTATTGATATGGAAGCCGATCGTACAGAATGTTACGTCGACTGTTCAGTACATTTGAGAATTTTAAAACTACAAAAAGACACGAAAATAAGAGAGAAATCAAATTACGATCGTCCGTCTCGTGCAAGGCGATCTTGACATTTGTGTCCTTGACCTTGATCACTCCCTCATTCAAGCCTTCAAGGGAGTTGTATGCCTTTCTTTACTTTTCATGCTCAAGTTTTCTGACCTAATTTTTTGCTGGATCGCCCTTTGCGGGTTTTCAATCCACCGGGCCGCTCTGATTTTGCCTAAGTCGCCCTTTCGGGTTTTCAACCTAGCGAGCTAATTCTTACTTGGCTTGTCTTTGTCTTTTTTCGTTTATTTCTTTCAGGCATAATACTTCTTTACTGAGTCTGAATTGACTGGGTTTTTGAGGTCTTCGCCATCCATGTTGGTGAGTATCGCGCTCCTCCGAGAAAAGGCTTTTTGACTACATACGGGCCGTCATAAGTGGGTGCCCACTTCCCTGAGTCACTCGAATAGCGATATCTTTTTGAGTACTAAATCTCCTCATTGAACTCACGCGCCGGACTTTTTTACGCCGAAGGCGGTTCTCATTCTTTGTTGGTATAGCGCCCATGGCACGCAGTCGCAATCCTTTTTCTTCAATGAGGTTTAGTTGATCCAGCGAGCCTGCACCCACTCTGCTTCTTCCAGCTTAGTTTCCATCAGAACCCGCAGGGAGGGTATCTCAACCTCAATGGGAAGTACTGCTTCTGATCCATACACCAAGGAAAAAGGGGTTGCCCCAGTCGATGTGCGCACCGGCACGGCGGTAGCCATGCAAAGCAAAGGGAAGCATCTCATGCCAATCCTTGTAGGTTACCACCATTTTCTGCACTATTTTCTTGATATTCTTGTTGGCTGCTTCAACTGCCCCATTCATCTTTGGGCGATAAGGAGAGGAATTATGGTGCTGAATTTTGAATTCCTTGCACAAGTCCTTCATCATTTTGCTATTCAAATTGCTACCGTTATCGGTGATGATCTTGTCAGGTAGACCATATCGGCAAATCAGATCTTTCTTCACAAACTTAGCAACCACTGAACTGGTTATACTGGAGTATGAAGCAGCTTCAACCCACTTGGTAAAGTAATCAATTGCAACCGGAATGAAGCGATGCCCGTTTGACGCTTTGGGCTCAATTGGACCTATGACGTCCATGCCCCACATGGAAAACGGCCAAGATGCAGTCAAAACATTTAGTTTGGCAGGCGGCACATGGATGTGATCAGCATAGATCTGGCATTTGTGGCATTTCCTTACGAAGCTATAACAGTCTGATTCCATCTGGAGCCAGTAATAACCCGCCCTTAAGATTTTTCTAGCCATGGTGTGCCCACTTGAATGGGTTCCGAACGAGCCTTCATGCACATCTCTCATGATTCTCTCAGCTTCTTCTTTGGCAACACACCTTAGGAGAACCATATCGTAGTTTCTCTTGTAAAGAACCTCACCACTCAAGAAGAAATTCCTTGACAACCTTCTGAGAGTTCTCTTGTCATTTTCTGATGCCCCAGGTGGGTATTCCTGACTAGTGATGTACTGCTTGATGTCATGATACCAAGGCTTCTCGTCAGACTCTTCATCTATTGCCATGCAGTAGTGATGCGCAGGCAGGCTCCGGTGCTGAATTCTGATCTTAGTCAAGCTCTTGTCACAGCTAACATTGAACATAGAAGACAATGTGGCTAATGCATCGGCCAGCTGATTTTCACCTCGAGGGATATGCTGGAAAGTGATCTCATCAAAGGACTTCATCAACTCTTGCAGGTAATCACAATAAGGAATCAGTTTAGGATCTCTGGTCTCCCAATCGCCTCTTGCTTGATAAATAACTAGAGCTGAATCCCCGTATACATCTAGCCTTTTAACTTTCCACTCTAGGGCTGCTTGAATACCTAGGATGCATGCTTCGTATTCTGCTATGTTATTTGTGACATAGAAGCTTAGCCTTGCAGTGACAGGAATGAAGCGATTATCAGGGGAGATTAACACTGCCCCAGCTCCGTGTCCCCACACATTTGACGCACCATCAAATATCATCCTCCATCTTTCACTTTCGTGGGACTTCCCCTCGTCGAATAGTGCCATGATGTCTTCATCGGAAAAATCATGCGCGCATTGGTCGGTATTACGAATCGGTGACATGCCAAATATTCAATGAGTGTACTACCTTTAATCGCCTTTTGTGTGACATACGAGATATCGTATTCGATAATTGCATCCGCCATCGGGCAATTCGTCCGTGAGAGCTGGCTTCGAATATGTACTTGATTGGATCCATTTTTGAAACCAACCAAGTTGTATGACTCAAAGATGTAACGCTTTAAAACGATGAGCAACCCAAACTAAAGCACAACAGTCTTTTTCGGCGATAGAATACCTTGTCTCACGATCGGTGAACTTTTTGCTTAGGTAGTATATTGCATGCTCCTTTTTCCAGATTCATCATGCGACCCAACACACAAACCCATTGAATTGTCTAGCACTCGTAAGGTACAAGATGAAGCGGCTTTGCTCGCCACGGTGGCATTAAGATCGTGGATTTTGCAAGTACACCCCGATTTTCTCGAGGTCGCTTGACACCGATCATTCCACTTCGGCTCTTGACTTTTGCACAAAGAATTTGAAGATTGGCTCACAAGTAGCGATCAAAAAAAATGAATCGGAGATATAATTCAACCTTCCGAGGAAACCACGGATTTCTTTCTCTGCTTTTGAACACCGCATTTCAAGGATGGCTTTTACTTTGTCTGGATCCACCTCAATTCCCTTCTGGCTGACAATGAAGCCTAACAACTTCCCTGATCTTACCCCAAACGTGCACTTGGCTGGGTTTAACTTGAGCTTATATTTCCTTAACCGTTCAAAGAGCTTCTGCAGATTGACAATGTGCTCCTTATCGGTTTTAGATTTTGCGATCATGTCATCAACATAAACCTCAATCTCTTTATGCATCATATCATGGAATAAGGTAACCATGGCCCTCTGATAGGTTGCACCAGCATTCTTCAATCCGAATGGCATGACCTTATAACAGAATGTTCCCCAAAGTGTTATGAAAGTTGTCTTTTCCATGTCCTCAGGGTCCATTTTGATCTGATTATATCCCGAGTATCCATCCATGAAGGAGAATAACGAGTGCTGAGCTGTACTGTCTACTAAAACATCAATGTGAGGCAAAGGGAAGTCGTCTTTAGGGCTAGCACGATTCAGATCCCGGTAATCGACACACATTCTGACCTTTCCATCTTTTTTGGGAACTGGGACAATGTTGGCAACCCATTGCGGGTATTTGGCCACCGCCAGGAATCCTGCATCGAATTGCTTCTTCACTTCGTCTCTGATTTTGAGGGACATCTCTGGTTTCATCCTCCTCAACTTCGCTTTGACAGTGGGCATTCGGGCTTGATCGGTAGCTTGTGTACCACAATGTCGGTGTCCAACCTGCATATCCTCGATACGACCATGCAAACACATCCACGTAATCGCGCAACAACTGAACTAACTTTATGCGGTCTTCTTCGTTCATGGTGGTGCCTACTTTGACCTCTTTCCTTATCCTCCCTTGTACCCAAGTTGATCACTTCATGGACTCTTCGTGTGGCTGGATTACCCTTTCTTCTTGTTTCATTAACCTCAAAAGTTCTCGGAGGAGTTTCCCAGCCTTCTTCAACATCCCCCTCAGCCTGATTGACGGGGTGATAAAAGTCAAAAGGTGGACTGTCGACACTGTCATTTTCAGAGACCATTGCTGTGGATCTGCATTTTGCCGAAGCGAAAAAGCAGAATGAAAGGCGAAACAAGAAAACAAACAGACAAATAAAGCGAGAAAAGACTCATGCAATGAAGAGAAATTGATTTTTATTGATTGAGGAATTCAAAACAAGCGTTTTTATTGATGATGATAATTTTGAAAATAAAAACGCGTGTGCCCCTAACAACTGGTCCTATGGCCTTGGGCGAGCCACGGGTTGCATTACAAATGATTACTTTAAATTAAGAGTCACAGGAGAATCGGCAGATTTTCAATTCTTTAACTCTTCACCGATACATAACGACGAACTGCACTCGCCTCGCCTTCTTTGGATTGAAACATCTCTCGATAACAAAGAACTTGATTGGGGTCCCACAAGCCAAGACTCACAAAACTCGACTAAGGTCGCAAATTGGGATCCTCTCGGGGCCATGGATCTTCGCCTCGGATTTGGCCAACCACCGGCGCTTTCGCTCGTCCGCCTTATCCGCTTTCCTCCTTACTTGGGTGTATCCCACCAAACGGTCTTTGTTTTCCTTCATTGGATAGAGCTAGAATCCCTTGACCAGCTCTTTCCCAAGCGAACCACTTGTACCCTTGGCTATCATAATTTTGGCGATCATTTCCTCTTCTTTGGTCTTCCCAAACACCGCATTGGCAATCTCTAAAGACCAAAAGTCAAGCTTCCAACGACTCTTCAAAGCAGCTTTCTACATATTTGAACTCGATGGCTTATTAACCGAGTCTCTTCCTCACCGAATACTACGACCACCTTGTCATCCACCATGAATTTGACCCGTTGGTGTAGAGAAGAAGGAATTGCCCTGACCATGTGGATCCGTGGTCTTCCTAACAGCATACCGTGTATGAAGAGGTAATGTCCATGATTTGGAAGTTGATACGTAAAACTTCAGGACCAATTTGGATAGGAAATTCCATTTCTCCTAGCACTTCCTTTTGGACCCATCAAATGCTCGCACCAAATATCGAACTTGGTTTCATATAGGAACAATCGACATCTAGCTTGTCCATGGTTGACTTTGGCATTACGTTTAGTGAAGACCGTTGTCAATCAATCACTCTCGCCAAAGACATAGTCCCCACACTTTACCGAGATATGAAGAGCTTGATTATGTTCTTTTCCGCTCAAGGCAACTCATCATCGCAAAAAGTTAGGTGATTTGCAGCCACCACACTCCCGACAATTCCATCAAAATGATTCACTGGAATGTCCTCTGCCACGTGAGCCTCACTGAGCACTTTCATCAAGGTCGCTCGTAAGCTTCCGAACCGAGCAAATGCAATGATAGCATGGATATCTTTGAGGGCGCCTCGTTTCACCGATCAACTACTCTGTAATCGCTTTGCGGACAAACTTCAAGAATTCATTGGCTTCTTTTTCATTACTTTTTTCTCGAGCGACCTCTCTCTTTTTTTTATCTTTGCGGCCTCTCTGTTCAGCCTCTCTAGATGTTTCCGCCCGGAGGGTTTCTGGAGCATATACCCTTCCACTCCTGGTGATCCCACTTGATCCTGCTATGTTGGTCACAGTGGTAGTATTTGGAGAGCATTCCGCCGTGTATTTCCAGGGAACTGCTTTATTTGACTCATAACGAAACGGAGCTGGTACCTCAATCACTATTGGCTGAGCATTTGCTCGCGTCAGCCTAGGATTGAAATCATAAGGGATCTCAATGGGCCTTCTGATTCCTCTATCATTGTCAGGGTACAGTGTCCACACTTCTCCAGATTCGGAACCATCCATGACGACAGCCACTTGGTCGTACTGCTCATCTTCTTCATCCCACCTCAGTAGGCCTGGATATCTTCTATTCGGATTAGAGCACTTTCGGAGCATCATATCTCGACCAAGTAATCAAACTTTCCACTGGGCTCTCCTAGAGTATCCCAACGTCCTTCTTTTGTAGGCAAAGATCATTACTACTCTTTTACTGATTTCTTCCTTGCATGAGAAAGGAACCGTGTCTTCATTAGCTACTGGTCGGGCCCTGGCTTGAACCAATCTCGTAGCAGAATTGTGCAGAATTTCAATCGGCCTTTTGGCCTCTCTATCACTGTCTGAATGTAGGGTCCACACTTCATCTTCCACACCATAGGTCCCTATCTGGACCACATACCGATCCATCAGGTCTTGCAGGATCATTTTGAAAGTTTCACAACCTCCCCCACACAGGGAGTCAGCACACCCTTCTTCATGGCAACATCCTTTTTTAACAACCTTGGCCTGGCATAACTCAGCATAAATGACACTCAGAGGAGTCTTGATCTCTTGCACTTTTTTCAAAGAACTTGCCAACAAAGACTTTCTATAGCATTGGTAGCCGCTCCTCGGTGACTGTAACGGATTGATTGTTGTATTTGGACGGTTCTGTTTAAACGATATCCAACCAAAGATCTATCAAATCTTGCACTACATGCTTGAAGGCTTTACAATCTTCCACAAAGATGACCGACCCCATTTTCGTGGAAACTGCAGTGGCATTAGCATTGTATCCTCCGGGAAA
Organism: Oxytropis ochrocephala; assembly: GCA_020916435.1. NCBI lineage: Eukaryota > Viridiplantae > Streptophyta > Magnoliopsida > Fabales > Fabaceae > Oxytropis > Oxytropis ochrocephala. Next base: position 40,893,575 of record CM037091.1, read on the forward strand.
TGGTGGTCGCACTACTTTCATGGGTCGAGTGTTGATCGATTATTGGAGGTCAAGTGATTAAACAATTTCGAAGATATGTCATTGGAATTGGATCAAAACTAGTCCGCTTCTTGAACCGATAATCTTGAGTCTTGGGACGGTCCATCGCCTTCTTTGAGATGGCACCGAGCAGAAGAATGGAATAGTTTGGGGTGGAGGAGTACCAAAAGATGAGTTTCCCCAGAGAGATGACATTAGTTTCTCCTTCTTTCTTTTTAGGGAAATGGGGCTGGTACTTTTCCGTTCTTGGACCCACCGTAACTCCTCGCATTACCAAGGTGATTCAAAATCTTCCCGCTTCTAAGGCCATGCTCAAGTCTTTCCCCAAGACTATCATGTCGAGAAACTGGTTGAGACACTTGTGATCGACTGTCATAATAGATTGCCGCAGAGTTTCCAGAACATGTACACCATCTCTTTCTCGATCAAAGGGGTTGAACTCAGGCGGTGTGCTTCGCCATTTTTGAGCATATTCTTTGAAAGTCTCTTTCTCACCCTTATTCATGTGTCCGCAATCACGACTATCCGAGCCATGTCCATGTTGTACTTGTATTGCTTCATGAAAGCTTCAGACAAATCTTTCCAACAATGGATTTCGAGAGATTGCAACTTCATATACCAATCCGCAGGAGCTCCCACCAAACTGCTCGAAGCAATAAATCGCAATTTGTCATCATTGGCATAGGGACCCATTTTTCTGACGAACATTGTAATATGGCTTTCTCGGGCAGCCGATCCTCTGCACTTGTCCACCTCTGAGCTTTGAATTTTGGCGGTAGAACCAAATGCGGGACAAGGCATAGCTCACGGGCTTCTTTGGCTCTAACTCCAAACATCTCCATAGCTCTCACTCTTTCTTCAAGTGCTCGGATCGAGATCATTTGGCCGAGCTCCCTCAAACGCGCGTGCCTCGGGGGTGACTCCCATGTCGTAGTAATACCCTCCTCCCGGCCGAGGAACATTTTGAGGTCGTCTTTGTGAACCCCGGCGTGGAATTGTGCACAGCAGAGGGGATAGGAGCCCGATTCTCGAGATCCCCAGCTCCCAGTGTGGTGATAGTAATTTGATTAGGTGCGCTTCGCCAATGGGAGTAGATCTAACGGTTTCATGGCGGTACCCAGCGAGCATACCCCAGGGTATCTCTCATGCGATGTAATCGGGCCGGACACATTCATTTCTCGAGCGAACACGGATGACCAGACCCCGCATCCCGAGGAACTGCGTGGTTGCAGCGATTCTATCGACACCGGAGGAGGAACGAAAGAAGTGACCCCATCTGGACCCACTACAAATGACGGCGGCTTCAGCGGCTTGTCCCACTCTTCAAACCTTGCAAAGATTACCATCATTTCATGGACTCGAGCCTCCATGGTACCCATCTTATCCTTCAGAAAGTTCGATTTTCCCGAGCCACCGCTTTCGGATTCGAATTTGTACACCCATGTCTTCTTGTTCTCGGTTACTCTCAATTTCAACCTCCGGATGTTCTCGTAGTGAGCCATTAGCCCGGCTTGCGATCGGGTGAAGTATCGGTGACGGAGAACCAAATGCCTTTTCTGTTTATTCAGACCATTTATTACATAAGAAACAAAATAAATTTATGAATGAATGTATGAATGCATGCACAATGTTTGCTTGATGCCGGGGACCGCGGGATACCTTGCCTTGTCATACGCGCATAGACTTTTGGATTTACGAATTGAAGTAAACAAGGAATCGAAATAGCACACTTCGTTCATCACGATTTCAAAGCTTCACCAGTTTTCATTAAAGGGAAAAGACGTTACAATGTTCATAAAGAGAGCAGTACAATATTCTTGGATACAAAGCTTGAAACAAACTCCTAAATCAAAAATACAAATAGGCAATTCAAATACAAATAGCTCTAAGCTCCCCAACTCTCTTCCTCTTCTTGCTTGCACTTGCATTTTGAGATTGCTCTTTGAATTCTGTGATCAATGCTCTGCAGTATTCCACAAACTGATACACTTCAGGCGGGGTATTGAAGAAGTGCATCTCAGCCTCAGCTAACCTCAGATTCTTAGGGATTCCCAAAGATAGCTTGACGGCCACTCGGCGGCTTTGAGAACTTGTTCTTCCACAGCTGTATCTCATCCTTGAGTTCTTTAATGACCTCTTGATCTTCGATCTTTCCAATCAACTCTAGGAAACGTTTTTCCCAATACTGGCTTTCTACTCGGACTTGCCTGTAGGCATCTTCTAGACAGCGAAGGTCTCTCTTCAATTCACCAAATATTTCTCTTTCAAAGCTCAAAGCCTGCTGGTATTCCTTGAGAGTTTCATTAATGGCCACCTTTTCTTGCTTGAGGTTTCTCAACCGACTCTCAACTCGCCTTGCTAAATGTGATTCTCGCCCGATTTCATGGCTAATGTCCTCCACTCCCGAGCTTCTTCAAGTGCTTTCCTCGCTTTTGTTTATACCTTTGAAGCTCCTCTCTGGCCCCCTTCAAATGCCTCTGGGCTTCTATCTTGCTTTGTTCTTCCTTCTTGAATCGTCTGACGCTTTCTTCCACAACGATCATCTTGACATTGTTTTCCTCCTCTAGCTTTTCTTTCTCTAGAGCTATCTCTTCTATCTTAGCTGCAGTGCCCTCTTTTCCTCTTACTCGCTTTTGCTAATGCGGATTTGACTTCGTTTAGCTCTTCATGGGTAGGGACATAAGGCTCGTATCTCTTCTTCAAAGGAAAGCATCCCTTGAATTGGTGATTTTGCATTTTGAAGCTTCTCCTTGAGCCATTGATTGAAAGTGACGCCATCGATTCTCTTTGACAACTCTTCACTCCTTTCCGCACTCACGGATTCCCATGATCGTTGAACTCTTCAAGCAAGTCGCCGCAATTAGGCATCCCCTTATAGAGGTAAATGCGGGACAAACATGCTTTCGGAGGTGAGTTCCTCATCGGCAACCGAGCCGCCTCAAGGTCAATGAAGGGTTGTAGTTGATACACCCCCGAGTCCCCATGAGAGGCACATTTTGAAAGCTTCCACAATCGAACACTACCACCGGTCCATCATCCCAACAAGTAGCTGTGTACCACCGGATTTGGAGTTCATTGAGATTCTTCAAAAACTCAACCCATTCAATAGCGGTTTTGACCTCCACCTCACAGCTTAGGGCGTAAGAGATTAGCTCCTTAACATTAGTTCGGTTGTGGATCACATGGGTAATAAGCCAGGCGTAGAGAATGTGGGAGGAAAGACATAATTTCTTTTTATGGAACTGGCTGTAGCGAGTAAGAGCGTGGTACGTGTTAGCAAGGATAGCAGGCACCGGATTGATAGGGTTCTGAGTGTCTTTGAAGGCCAAGAATGCACCGATTGCGTCTTCATCAACATATCTTTCTATTTGAGGAAAGAGGACCACCCCAAATATGGTAAGAGCGAGCACTAATTTGAACGGTCCCCACTTCTTAGCCGCGGCATAAGATTGTAATAGGCCCTCGAAGTACTCTTGTGGATACCCGGCTACACCATTTCTCTTTAACTTCTGCAACCTCAATTCATCCACACTAATCCCGGCAGCGTTGCGAGCTTTTCATCGATATAAGATCCCCGATATTGGTAAGGCCTAGCATGTGATCCGCGAACCCCAAAAGCTGCTCATACTCCTCTAATGTGGGTGACAACCAAAATTCTTGAAGAAAAACACCTCACGCCGTAGTCGTAGAATTGACTCAAAGCTATAAGAGCATCCTCTTGAACGTTCAATTGCAGCAATCTACGAACATTCCCGTATGCTTGATCAAAGGACTCTCTCTCAATGGGGCCCATAAGGGCTGCACACTGCCTCAGACTACCAATCTCAACCCTCTTCATAACTGGGAAGCGAGAAATGAGCGAAGTCTTGCTACTCAACTCCATTTTGATGCACCTATGACAAGACGGTATGTTACTCAAGGGCTCCTGGCAAGCAAATGCAAATGAGGTGCAGTGTGAATGCAGATGCTTACAACATTTAATTTTAATGAATGCGGCATGATGCGATTATGATATGAATGATGTATGTAGAGATGATGAAAGCGATGCATAAGGACGGAGGTTCAAAAATTCAGGAGCGGTTTATTTGAAAGAAAATATTTTTTTTGTATTTTCTTGGAAGGTTTTTGAAAAAGCTCCTTTTTGAGGAAGACATGCCCTAAATTACCATGCAGCACACAATTCGTATGCCCTCGTGTCCTACAAAGGTGGGAATCCTAAGTTCTAGGTCAACTTCAAAGGTTCCTCCCATGTAGTTCTAATTCACACCCTCACAATGGCTACCAGAGCTATAGAATCCCCATGCCAACATCCACAAATGTAGAGAACTACCAAGTGTGAAGCGTCATGAGAAAGCGTACTCTGGTTGAGACTTTCATGAGTATCGCATGCAGACAAAGGTCTCGAATGACAGTCACTAATCGTCTCCACTCTCCTAAATGTTTGTTGGATCCGGGTATAGGAGCCCACTCAAAGAACATAAATCATAAGGTGTGAAAGTGTGTGATTGAGGACATACTTCCTAAAAATCTACCCACCCCACCTGCAAGGAAACCAGAACAGTTCAGATAAACAGTTGTCTATCCTAGGGTTCAACATGCATACACTAGTTTAATATACAAACATCCTAATAAGTCCACAGAGATTACACGCATTGCTTACCTCAAGAAAGGGAGCTAAGAAGAAGGGGACATAATAGGATGAGGGAATGCATGTTTTACCTTAAGAAAGGGAGCGGAGAAGAGGGGATCATGGGAATTGAGGAATGCATGTATAAACACAACCATAAACATACAAAAGAAGAGAAAAGAAAAGAAAAAGGAAAAGGAAGAGATAGAACATAGTTTTTCAAATCAAACAGTTTAAACCACATCAAATTAATTAGGCTTGACCCTCATCTCTCTTTAAATAAATAAATAAAGAAAGAAAGTCCCCAGCAGAGTCGCCAGCTGTTGCGCCCCGAAAAATCCGGCTTGGGACTTTTCAGTTTGACAACGTTTGAAAATCAGTAGAGCCGCCACCAATATTTATTTAGGAAAACATTGAAAAAACCTTTTTAGGAAAGCGGGTGGTCTTTCGAAAACTTAGAGATGTAGGTTCGGGGTCGGTTGGTTGCATGGGGAAGGTATTAGCACTTCACGCGCTTTTTCTTTCTACCGAAAGGAACCATTAATTTGATGTGGTTTTGAAATGTTTGATTTGAAATACATTGTTCTATTTATTTTTCTTTTCTTTTTGAGAAATCACTTTATTGAAAACGGGAAAAAGGGATGCTTTTGGTATCTTTGAAAAGCGGGACAAGACAAAGATTTTTGAAAAGCGTGCTTGACGGGACAGGAACCCGGTCCTACGTACCCTCACTGGCTGAGGGATCAAAGCAACGTAGTTCTTGTTTTTTTATGGGTTTTTTAAAGATGTGCTTGACGGGACATGAACCCGGTCCTACACGCACTTCACCGGGCGAGGATCAAAGCAACGTAGTTCTTGGGTTTTTTTTTAAAGGTATGCTTGACGGGACATGAACCCGGTCCTACGTACCCTCACTGGCTGAGGGATCAAAGCAACGTAGTTCTTAGGTTTTTTTAAAGGTATGCTTGACGGGACATGAACCCGGTCCTACGTACCCTCACTGGCTGAGGGATCAAAGCAACGTAGTTCTCAGTTTTGCGTGTGAAAACGGCTTTATGATTTTTTGAAAGTGCTTTTGGAGTTTTTTGAAATAAGACTCGAGTGTTCGCGAACACCAAACAAGCAAAGGCTTCGAGTGGCATTCGGTATTAACTCGAAAGAAAAGTGAGTTGGAACTGGTAATCAAACAAGCAATGGCTTCGAGTGATTACAAGCGACAACGTCGTATTATTCTTTTGAAAATAGTTTTGGAAAAAGGTGGTGAGCTAATAGCTCGTGTTTATTTTGGAAGTTTGAATTAGTTGTTTTTGTTGTTTAATTAATGTGTGGGAGTTTTCATGATAGCCAAACAAGCAAAGGCTTCGAGTGACTACCACTAATAGCTCCTCATTAACGATCAAACAAGCAACGGCTTCGAGTGATGGTTAATGATTTTTATTTAGAAAAATGCCTTAGGTTTTCTTATTAAAAAAAAGCATAGGATTTCAAGCTTGAAAAGGAAATATAACATTTCAAATCCTTCTTACAAGTCAAAAGCTCAAAACAACCATTGGGACACAAGCAAAGCAATCAAAAGAGTATTTACCATTTGCTATGAACAATTGGGTGCACAATGATACAAGTATATGAGTGCAAAAGTATGCAATTATGGAATGCAAAATACAACATTATTGAATGCATGAGTATTTAATTTATGAAAAGGAAAAAAAACATGATATTAATGCATGAACCTTTAATTTATGAAAAGGAAAAAACATGATATTAATGCATGAACATTTAATTTATGAGATGCAAAACATGATATTAATATATGCATGAGTAAACTTGAAAAGATATGGATATAAATGAATGCATGAACATGTAGGCATAAACCTAAACTATCATAGGAAATTGCCAAATGGGCATATAGCAAGGCATTTTTATTCAACCTAAAAGTCTAAGGAAACCAAAATAGTAACCTAAAACCCTAACCCCAAGAACACACATGAGGGGACCAAAACAAAAAAAAATCAAAACCCTAGTACTATTGAGTATAACAATGGAGAATTTTATTCAATGAGATGGGCTCATGGCCTAAGCCAAGTATGTAAAGAAAACTTTGAACATTAAACAAAACTATGATTAATTCACAAGAACTATTTAAAAGATTAAACTATGAAATAAATTGAATCCTTTCTTGCAATCTTCACCACTTGAATGAAATGCACTAGGCATGTAATGAGAATCATTTTGCAAGATCATCAACAAGTGGACAACAAGATAACTAGACTACAAGAACACATAAACTATTAAACTAGGAAATAGATTGAATCCTTTCTTGCAATCTTCACCACTTTAAATGAAATGCACTAGGCATGTAGTGAGAATCACTTTGCAAGATCATCATTAACTAACAACAATATAGCTAAACCATAAGAATATATAAACACATAAAATAGAAATGGATTGAATCCTTTCTTGCAATCTTCACCACTTTGAATGAAATGCACTAGGCATGTAGTGAGAATCACTTTGCAAGATCATCAACAAATGGACAACAAGGTAACTAGACTACAAGAACACATAAACTATTAAACTAGGGAATAGATTGAATCCTTTCTTGCAATCTTCACCACTTTAAATGAAATGCACTAGGCATGTAGTGAGAATCATTTTGCAAGATCATCATTAACTAAACAATAATATAGCTAGATCATAAACATATCAACTATAAAATAAATTGAATCCTCTCTTGCAATCTTCACCACTTGAAGGAAATGCACTAGGCATGTAGTGAGAATCACTTTGCAAGATCATCAATAAACAAAAGGTAAACTAAAACACAAGAAATAATGAGCACATAAACTAATATATTAAACAAAAGTCATTTCTAGCTCTCTTCACTACTAAGATCAAAGTGCACTTGGCACTAGTAGGAATCATAGAGCCAAATCCTCAACAACTTACTAAAGAAAATACCAACAACAAGATTTAAACAAAGAAACAACAAAATCAATTTTGAAGACATTTTAAATCATGTATATGCATAACTTTGCTTCATTTTATTTAACAAGAAAACTCAAAAATTAACATGAAAACAACACTAATCAACTTATTTTAGGGTGAGACAACAAATCTCACCCTCAACCACAACAAACTACATTGAAAAGATGATGCTATCACGAAAGGAATGAGGGGAAGAAAATGAGATTCAATGCAAAATATTTGGAGATGATGCAAAGAGGGTTATGGATTTTACCTTTTCTCTAAAATGGAAGAGAAAATTGAAGAAATGGAGGAGGAAAAATGCAAGAAAGCTTCGGCCTTGCAAGGAAAGGAAGGAGATGAAGGTGGTGTGATGAACTTCTTGAGTGAGAAAGGAAGGTTAAGGGTGTGAGAGGTGGATTCAAGGTGTTTTGGTGGATGAAGGTGAAGTAATGGAGGAGGGGAAGGAGGAGAGAAGGCTTCGGCCTGTAGGAGGAGGAGAGGGAGAGGAGAAGAGTGCGAGGTTTTCTTGAAGGTGAGAATGATAGCCAAAGATTGGTGAAGAGAGAAAGTGTGAGCTATTTATAGGGGTTTTGAGGCTCTTAGGGTATTTAGGACTTTTTGCTTTGATGGGGCTCTAGGATTGGATCTTAATTTTTAATGGATGGTTAGGATTAGTGGTCACATGGATCAAGGGTATTTAGAAAACACAAGTGTGTGAGAGAAATAGGTGAGGGTGGCGCATAAAAGAAGAAGGAAAAAGGAAATTTGTGAACAAAAAAATCTAATTTGGGAATGGTGATTTTTGTAGAATAGGGTTAAGGGTACTTTGGTGAGGGAATGTTCTCAAAAAGGTAAGATGGGGTTTTTTGGTGGAAGGGTTAGTGTAAGTGCATGGGTTAATTTACCAAAAAGGGCAACATTGAGGATATGATCAAATTAAAACTTGGTGAGTAAGTAATGGAGTGTGTAGAAACTTCTAGAAGGAGGGAGAGGGAGTATGGGACGCAAGATCAGCTGAAATGTGAGGGGAAAAATAAAAACTTGCTTCTTTTTTTTTTTGTTTGTCTTATTGAGGACACTTCCTCCTTTTATTTTTGAATTTTGAATCTTTTTGGGCATGTAATTGAGAGTGCACCCATTAAAACATGTCACATATTTTTGGACACCATGAAATAACCTCCCTAATTATTCTAGACAATTAAAATTGTCACTTAATTAATTGGGGAATTTTAATGGTCTTTTGGCATTTTTATGCACTAAAAATAGGAAAAGTGCATTTTAATTATTTTAGGCTAGAATATTCTCTCTAAAAATTGTACAAAAATTCTCTTGGATAAGAGAAAAATGTACTTTTGGTGTGTGCATATTTTTGACGAGAAAATCATCCTTTTGCGAAAAATGACCAAAATGCCCCTTACCCTAAAAAGTCCTAATTTGCTCAAAAATGCATTTTTATTCTAAACATGGTTCTAAAAACCCTTGGATGACTTTTAAAACTCTAAAATGCATGCCATGCCCTAATTTATTTATTTTTGGTTGAAAATTAGGGTGTTGACCTAAGCCGGACAAAATTGGGGTATGACAGGTATCAGAGCGGTTCGACCTAGTCGGACGTAGAGACCTTGTGGTCAAGAGGTTAGATTGTGTCAGCTAGGGACTTAGACAATTAAATGTCAGAACCTTTCAGTATATTATGTGAAGTATTGAGTCAGGATCCACTCAATGTTTCATGTGAGTTACTGAGAATGATGACAGTTAGTTGCCTCGGCCCCGAAAATGTCCAAACCCTACACCATAGAAATTCTGGCCTTCTCAGTTTATCAGAGCACGCAGCGGAAGCAAAGGGCTACATTTGGTGTTCTGAAGTAAGCAGTGGGCAGCCAAATTGGTTCGAGAAAACCGTGGGCGAATGTTCAGTCAGTGAACTAAGTGCAATTGTAGAATTGCAGTGGAAGTTATTGTAGGTCCTACAGGGAACTACAATTAAGAGAAGCCTTTAGGCAGTAATAATGACCGTATTGTAAGACCGATTAAGGTTAACTGGCACCCCGAGATCCTGACCGTTGATTAGTCAGTCTAGCAGTTATGGAAACATTATTTCATAGTTAACATTACCTTATGGTTAGAATAAACCCCAACTTAGATCGCAGTTAGAGACATTCTCCTGGATAGTCATGAGTCTTGACCATGTTCTATTCCTCAAAGCCGCCTTATGAAATGCTATGAAGACGATATATTAAGCTGTAGTGCAATCTCAGTATTGGCTACAGAACCCAATGCTGATAGAATTAGTTACGATCACGGTTTGAAACCAAGTCTCCATCAAGAGGAGATCAGTAGGTGACTTTGATGGTGACATGTACTGGGATTCAAACATTTTCCCGCTATGGCAATATTTCGGAAAGAGTGATTATTGGATTGAAAGACCTGCACCTATATGGAATTCTAATGTTAAACTTTCAGAAGAGGAACTTGAGGAATATCTTTTTAATCTATTCCTGAAAACTTGTTTCCAATCAAGTTATGCAATGGACTGTTATGTGATTCTAAGAAATGACTATGATAAGGTAAATGAGATGTCACATGTGAGGGAAAATATATTCAAGCCGATTGATATATATATATATATTTCGAGAAAGCTAGTCTCGGTATGTGAGAAAATTTCGATAGTTCACCAACTTGTTTTATTTACAACTTCTAATCCGGAACTCCGATTCTTATGTTCCGGGATGCGTTGGAAAGCTAACGAAAATGTCTACACATCCGAGTAGTTTGTGAATCAGTTGTTCAGTGGTATTCTGAACTGTATCTCTGTATTATCCCAAGTTGTTTGGTACTAAAGCGGTTGTAGGACATAAACCTATTATAGGCTTGGGAATTGGAAAGAGAACTTCCAAAGTGAGCTTAAGATGAGATTCCTAAACACTGTTTTAGGATGATACTCATTATAGTTTCCCAATGGATTTATTCCCCGGACACGGTTGTTAGTAGCTATAGCTTTTCCACAGTCGGTGGAGCTTCCAAAAGCGAACGATTATGTGGTATGTCACCAGTATATCCAAGGGTGGAACTTTCAATCTCTTAAAGTGTTATTGTTCTATAGTAAGACGGAATTAAGTGACGTGAGACACCTTACTTATTGTTAAGCAAGACATGTTCCATACCAAATGGATACGTTAAAGAGGTTATGATTATGTTTGAACGTGTGTGGTGCTTTGGAGAGTTGTGGGACCAAAGGAATGACTAAAGTGGTGAGAATTGTTCTCGGAATCAACGTTGGAAGCATCATCTTGTGCCCGTTTGATTCCGTAGAAGAATCCTTCTATTTTGATTATTTCTTTGATGATTATAATAACTGGTTTGACTTCGTGATGAATCCAAACATAAACGTTCCGCTTAGAGAAAGTCCTACTTAGCTAGGAAAGCGGTTATGTATCAAGCGAGGATCTATGTGGTTAGATTCTTTTATGCTTGAATATTTGAGTATTAGACTCCATTCAAGAGAATGGTTGGCTTTAGAAAAGTTGTTTGACCTATGATCCATACCTTAGTTAATGACCCTAAGGACTATGATGATGAAGCTGCTGAAGTATATAATAGTTATAACAGAAACTGTATGGTGCTCCAAATTTGAAGAAGAGTACGAGGAATATTTGTGATATTCTAACGAAGCTTTAGCTAGAGATAATGTAATTTAAGACTATGCTATTCCAAACAGATCAGTCAAGAAATGTTGTTTTGATTGGAAGGTAGTTAGTTCGGCAATCACTCGTCTATATTCAATGAAATAAAGTCAAAGGACTTTGATCTGTAATCCATTGGTAATGCATGAAATTTTTGGTTCACAAGTTACATTAGCAACTACCGTGATTAGTTACTGAGTTAGTAACATTGGTATAATATTATTAATGGTCCCTAATCTAAAGAACATTTTGATATTTGGGATGGGTACATCCTTGTATCACTAGTGTTGATGGAATCCAAGTGAATGGATAATAGACTCAGATTCAATAAAATGGTTAGTTTTGGAATAGTCATCCGATTTCCGTGTTACGAAAGGCCGTCCATGTGTGTGAAAATATCCGGATTTCGAATCAAGTTTCAAGATCGAGTCACGAGGTGAAAATACGTCTCATTAGTATGTCGGGTTAACAAAGAAACAAACTCCTATGGGTAAGTGGGAAGATTATTTCATATTCAAATGTTTCCAAGAAAATTTTTACAAAACCGTTACCCATTTGTGAGATAGTCATGAACTCATTAGTGATGAGTTTAACCCAAGTTCTAATAGTACGGTATCCCATAAAATCGGAACATGATATTACCTAGTTTTCCCACAAGTTGGGGTGCTCTGTGTTACTTGTTGGAAAGAAAAGATGGGAGCGAGAGGTCGGGTATAAATTACCTCCAGTTGGATAAAGTTATGGTTAAGAATAAGAATCTATGCTTAGGTTGTTTAGCTTCAAGGTGAAGCAGGTGATTTCAAATTGTGGTCTAAAGTCGGGTTATTTTTAATTAAAAGTTAGGACTTAGATATTCAAGATAGTTATCCATACTAGATATGGACATTACGAGTGAGTGATGCTCTTTGGTCTAACTAATGTTCCTACGGTATTCATGGATTACATGAACCGAGTTTTTCACCCGTATTTAGACTAGTTGTTGAAATTTTCACCGATAACATCTTAGTATACATTAAGACCACTATAGAATATGAGTGACGCGCCTGCTGCGTTGTTCAAATATACTCGCAGAGGAGAGCGATAGGCTAAACCTTAGAAGTATGAATTATGAGTTTCACGTAGTGAAATTTTGGGAACATGTGGTCTCCAGTCTGTTGTGACAGTAAATTCTAGTAAAGGTGAAGCTGTAACGAATTGGGAATTGTCGTTTTCAGTTACCAAAGTAAGGAGTTATGAGGACTGATTGATTTGTATGGTAAGTTTATCGGAAGAATTCTCACAATAGTTCTTCCACTGCGTTAGGTTAACTTGAAAAGGTCGGCCGTTTGGATGAGATTTCGATTGTGAGGAATATTTCTAGAATTGTAAGAGGATTGATTTACTGCTTCAATCCTTATTCTTCTAAATCCGTCCCCTGAGTTTTTTTTTTTTTCTTACATCTACTGATTACGCTTTGGGAAGGGTTTAGTATGTGTTTGATCTTTGAATCAACAAGTAGCGCTTTATGTATTCACGCAAGAGAAGCCTCATGGAAAGGATTTCTCCAACTCATGATTTGAAATGGATAACTAAGGTGTATGCATTGAGAATCAAGATAGCTCTGAGTCGACAAAAAGAGTTATGTTGACAAAAGGAGTAGACCACGAGTTGGATCCGATGATCTGTATTGTAAGAGTTACATCAACCATTGTTACCGGTAGAGTATTGCCGCGAAGAACTCGCGTTCTCGAGTGTATTGTGCTAGTGGAGTGTTGTATAGTTTTATCTTGGGCATTGTTCAATTTAAATGAAGTGTTTCTTGTATCCTAATTGAGGAAAGATCTTCTAATCCCAGTCCAACCGTGGAGTTAGAAACGATCGATCTTTGACTAATTCGTCATTTCACCCAATCCAAGTCATATCTTAGGTCCTCGAAGAGAAAATGCTTGGACGAGAACAATTACAATTGCTTGAGGAGTTGTAATCGTTTTTCGGTTCAGGAAGCTATTTGGGAATTGGAGGACGATATGCGGACTAGATATCCGTATATATACTCTTGAGGTATGTTTGTCAAATTTTGAGGACAAAATTTTTCAAGTTGGTGATCAGAACATCCTCTAATTTCGTTAATTTCAAATTAAGAAATTAACGAGTGATTTATTACTCGAATAGGTAATAAATCAAGTCACGGATATGAGGTTGTGATTTAAACAATTTATAATTGCCGAGACAATAATTTAAATGCATAAACCGAGTGGAAATTAGTACTCTAAGGGTATTTTAGGATTTATACGACTTCCGTTAAATGATCTCCGAGACACAAAAAGTATCCAAAATACTCTCTCATTCCACACTTGTGATAAAATAAGAATAGAATAAAAGAAAGAAGAGAAAAGAAAGATAGAAAGAGAAACAGAGAGAAAGAAAGAAAAAGAAATCGAGAGAGAGAGTGAAAGAAGAGAAACCAGAGAGAGAGAGAGAAAGAAGGAGGCGAAGGGAAGGAAAGAGAAGGAGGAGATCTCCATGGATCTCCAATGTTAGTAAGTAATTTCTACTCCATTCCACTCCATTTTCAATTCTCTTTCCAATGGTGTAAATTTTATTGCTTGATTTCTCCTCAATCTCATTTTACCATTGGTGACATTTCAAGCTTAAGGTTGATGATAATGGAAGTTTTGGTAAATTGGAAGCTAATCTAAGGTTCAAAGAAGTTCAAAATCTTGATTTGGAAGCTTAGGAGTATTACCCCCTTGTTTCTAGTTCGTGGGACAAGAAAGGGGTGTGTGTTTGAGCTGTTGGTTTCGGTTTGGAACGGACCCGGAGCGCGTTCGTGGTTTTTGGAACGATTGCATTTCGAGGAGCTTCGGTTTGGTGTGATTTTCATCACACGAGGTGAGTTTTACTCACGTTAGGGAATTTTAAAATGTGTTTATGTGTTATGTTTAAACGGTTTTCGAAATTTGGAGTTTCGTAAATTTTCGAGTCAAAAACGGTATTTTGCGAAATTACGTGTATTTGAAACATAGAACGAAACAATATGATTTTGATTGTTGAATTGTATTGCCTGGACTGGAATATCTGTGCTGTAGCTGTGCGTGGTTGAATTGGATTGAAATACAGTTTGGGATCGATCGGAGAACGAAACGGAACGGAATTGGGCCCTAAGTTGAGAAGTTCCTATGTTCCCAATCCCCGATGTTTCGTTTCGACGCTCCGTTCGGCTTCAAACTTCTTTTAAATCCTTTTCTGACCACCCGTAGCATATATGGATGTGTTTTAAGCCGTTTGGTTAACTTTACAAATTTTTGAAAACCGGGACTTAGACCACGAGTGAGAACTATTGTTTTATAAACCAAAAATCGTATGCATGTGGTTTCTTTTTCGTGATTATTTTATTTCGGGATGTCCGTATTACAGAGGAAACTCTGCCGAATTTTCGTTAGAAAGTTTTATGCAAATATAAAGTGGTTTTGAAATAACGAATAATGCTATGATTGAGTTATGTTTCGGTATATGAATTATACCGTGTATGTGTAAATGGCCCTATGTGGGTGTGATATAAAAATTATATCGAGTCGGGGTGACGACCCTGTTGTATTAGCATACTAGGCGGGGAGGTCATATGCCCCTAACCTAGGCCCCATAAAATAATTTCCATGTGTTGGAAAGGGGGTTCACCGGGGTTAGCATTGTGTATGCAGGTCGGTGTTATGCTATGAATTTACCGGGATTTGCATTGTGTATGCAGTCGGTGATTAGCACTGTGTGCAGTTGATGGTTAGCACTGTGTGTGCAATTGATTATGTGCGTGGTTTATTAGTTAAACCACGAAGTAAATAAATGTTTTTATAAATGGACCGAGTGATAGGTAAGGGGTCGCGGTAAGACTCACTGAGATATGTTATCTCACCCTATCATATGTTGTTGTTTTCAGATAAACAGGGAAAGAAGAAGGTCGTATGGCACGAGTAGGTGGCATGCTCGAATAGAAGATTAAAGATTTAGTCTTCCTTCTGTCTTTAGGTTTTCCTTGTTATTTTTGTATCAGTTTATAACTTAAATTTGTTTAAGTTATTTATTGGTTTTCTGCTATTCTTGTAAGGATTGTAAATCTAAGCAAGGAAATTTATACTCTGATGTAAGCTAATTTGTATGTTTTGGTATTTCTATTGTTTAGAAATACTAGGGTGTTACAGAACACATGTCAAATATATAAACTTATTTAGCTTTTATAAATTATCAAATTTTTTGGTCTCTACAGAAAAACATTACATGTTAAGGGTGTAATTTTATTCTCTTTGAACATTTATCTTATTAATTTTTTATATTTTTATTATTTTTGAATAATTATTTTATTTTCAGTAACTTTAAGGAAACAGTACATGTTGTCACACTAATTTTACTGTAAGTTTTAAACATATTAATTTTAAAGATTTAATATTTTATTTATTAGAGCTAATACGCTGCTACCCATGCAAATGCGCACGCACCTATACCGCCAATGAAGTGTGCCGTGATGGAGAATGTGGGTGTGTGTGAGAGCTAATTAAAGGGAAGTATTTCAGCTGCAAGGATTTTCTGTGACTAATTTATATGATACATCCCATATTATTAATTTCTTTTAAAATCTACTAATTTATTTTGTTTTGTCAAACTATAGTGGGTGCTAAAAATAAATTTGAAATCTACAAATGAAACATCTGAGATGTTGGATTTAAAATATAGCAATATTATTCCATTTGCTTTGTTTAGTACAAACCATGGCTACAGCCTGCATTAGTGCATCCCTAATAGCGATTATTCATTGTTTATTACAAATAATCAGCAATAAAAATGACAATTTCCCATAGTTTTACAAAATCCTCCTTTGTAGCAGATTACGTGAGCGAGGTGATTACATTGAGCATCCGCTACATTCGGTATGCAACTAGGCATAGGATTGTCAAAGCAACACTTGAATTTTGCGTCACCAATCAAAGTTGAACTATCCATTACTGAAGCCTCAGGCCTCGCTTTTTCATATCCTGAGTGCAATCCAAATCAATTCACATAAGAATTTTTTTTATAATATATCATAAACTTAGGACAGAGTGAGAAAAATATATAAATTTATTATTTTTATTGATCATGAAAATAGATTTACCTGAGAACAAAATGATGACAACAATGCATGCAAGAGGAAGAAGTATTGTCACTCTAGCCATCTTCAAAATAGTTAATTAGTATAATAGGTGCTATGGACTTAAACATGAGTTGATGCAGTTTTATACACAATTAGAGGACCAAGTTTCCTTTTATGCCTCACCTAGAGTTGAAATAGTAGTCAAAACTCAAGTAAATACATATTTATGGAATCTCAATAAGATAACCTTCTTCTTAAAACATTATAGGAAATGTAAAAATTAGAGAATCAACTTATATGGTGCATTTAATATCTTTTGTTTTTGAAAAATTAATTGTTATTCAATTAAATATAGAATGGTCGTCATCTAATTATTTAGTTAACTAATAGTATCCTAAACAGTGATTTTGACTGGATGGTAAAATATGTTAAGTTTTATTTGGCATACAAAGGAATGGAAATCATTTTTTTAAATTGGTTTATTTATTATAGGTGAAATATGTTTTTGGTCCCTATAAAATTTGAGTTTTTTTGTTTTAGTTCCTTAAAAAGTTTCACTTTCCGTCAGCAGTTTTAGTCACTCGTGACTTTTAATAGCGCTAAGAAGCGCTATGAAAGACCAAAAAATGTCATTACAAATTATAAGGGATTAAAACTGCTAACGGAAAAAACTTATGGGACGAAAAGTTGATGGAAATTTTTTAGGAACAAAAACGAAAAAACCCAAATTTCTTAGGAATCAAAAGCATATTTTATTTAACCTTTTATTATATCTTTTAATATTCATATGAAAGATAAAAAAAAAATTATACATTACATCTCACGTCATTTTCATCAAAAATGGCTCATAATTAATTTGAAACCTTCAAATTTAAATATAGGAGTTGTATTCCATTAGTTTTTTCCTTAGAAATCATATGGCTACATTTACCAACAACAAAAAAAGAAACTATATGAGAGGGTTTCTTGGATGACGGTTACTTAGCTACGAATAACATACACTAAGCCTATCATGCACTAAAAACTCAAAGAATTTACCCCACTAACTTTCTAGGGAGTTATCCACTATTTCAAACATTTTAGGGGCCTGGATGTGTCCATAACCGTTTCCACACTTAACTTTTGATTTTCAATGCAATTTCTCGCGTGCTTGACCCACTTGCCTTCATGTACTTTCCTTATATCTTCAAAGGCTCCCTCAATTAATGGGTCAACGGCTAAATCAGGCGTACCATGTTGGGCTAGCCAACAACTTCACTGTGGATCTGCTATAGATTCTACTTTGGAAGTCATTCAAAAGGAAATGAACGAATTGAGAAGCCAGAAGTCCCAAATAGCTCTCTAAGACTTACTCTTCATGAAATTAAGCATATCTCGGCTTACCTAAGCTGAGGTCTCACTCGACTAATGACTTAGTAATTTTTTGTTGTAGCGACGAAAAATCTGGGAAAGGATTCTTCGAAGTTCTAGATGAAGCCGCCACCAAAGTTTAGTTTAAGGGAAAATATTGGAAAATCCCTATTGAATGGATAAGGGTCCTTGAGACCATATTTGGGATTAGGAGTCAGTTATGCGTGGGGAAGGTATTAGCACCCCGCAACATCCTTCCTATGGAAGGTTAGCTTCTAATTAGTTGTACTTAACGAATATTTAACCCTTTAAAAAGAAAGAGACTTAATAAAAATTTTAGTTTTTTCTGCTTGACAGGAGTGGGCCTCTACTCCTATGTATCTCCAGATGTGATGGAGAATTCAAAGCTACATAGTTTTTGGTAGAAATTTTTTGTGGTTTGATGTTTAATAGTATAGGGATTTTAGGATTACTAAATCGTACGACTCATTCGTCCTAGAACGATGCTTAACCTTGTCGTACGATCGACTTAATCCCCTATTTTTTTTGAAAGTAAGATTTTTGACTTTTTTTGAAAAATAGTTTGATATGAGGTGGTTTGATTTTATTGGAATAGGGTTCTTAGGACTCTTGAGCGATACGGTTCATTCGTCCTAAGATGGTGGTTTACCTGATCATACGATCGACTTAACTCCCTATTTGGTTTTTTTATCAAAGTAAGGTTTTTTGGTCTTTGTTGTGAAAAATGGTTTGAGTATAGTGTTGTTTTAATAGGGATTTTAGGACTCTTGAGTCGTACGATTCATTTGTCCAAAAACGATGGCTAACCCGACTGTACGATCGACTTAACCCCCTACTTAGGTTTTTTGAAAAAAAATGTTTTTTTCTCAGGGAGTTTGGTTTTTTTTTTGTACCCCCTCTTTCTCCCTCATACCCCTATTTTAACAAAAAACCCATAAACACCCTTAACTTTTTATAAAAAATAAAAAAATAAATAAATAATTCCGAATTTACCTCATTTTTTGGTATATCCGGTTCATAAATTTGGAAATGGGGTGTTTCGCGGGGATTTTCGGATTTACCTCATACGTAGGTAAATCCGGTTCATAATTTGTGAATCAGATTTACCTACTGTTCCGACCTGGGCTGCAGCGCCCCAGTGAGCATTGGACCGCCCAAACACTTCGGTCCATTCTGTCCTTCATCGCTTCAGCAGGGCCGACGGCTAGGATCCTTCCGCCCGATCTGATGGCTACGGTACACCTCCTTCCCTATAAATAGAGGACTGCCCCTCTACTCCGGTACGTCTCTCTCTTATTTGAAGCAATTCTCAGCTTAGACATAAGTAATTTTAATGAAGCCCTTTAGAAAAGTGACTGAAAGGCACGTACTGATGCTACAACACCCAAATGCTACAACATCAGATTTAACATTAAACCATTATTTAGAATTTGCATAGTGAAAGGCATTCCAACTTGTTCCAATCTTGAATTTCCTACTATCCTTTACTTTTATTATTGTTTATGATTAAATTGGGTTCTACAACTTGTTATTTTATTTGATTTTACTCACTAGCTTGCTTGCTAATTAAATATAAAAAAGAACTCAACAATCCTTGTGGGAACGATCACTACTTACTTTATTCAATGAAGAAGATGAACAGATTGATGATTTTATTTTATTTTTTAACAAAATGAAATTTATGTCCAAAAATAATTAAAAATTACATGTATTAATAGAGTGTAAGCCACTAAACCATATAAGCATCCTAAAAGTCAAATAGACGTTTTTGTAACAAATATAAAAAAAAAGTGAAAAAGGGTAATAGTGCAATTAGTTTATAACATACGGGATTCGTTTCAAAAAAATATAAAGGACCTATTCGGAATCTGAAAATAAATTATGGGGGTGACTTAGGTAACAACACCTACTTATTATGAGAAATGAGAACATTTAATTACAAGACCGCGTTGATTCTTTTTTAGTTAGAGATCACATGAGTTCTTATAATTAATGACGTAATCTTGAATCACTAAATTTAGTCTAACGATTATAATTAGATATTCTTATTTCTCATATATATATATATATATATATATATATATATATATATATATATATATATATATACACACACACACACACACTCACAATCTTATATTTAATAAAAGAAAACTGCAATAACTTAGTAACTTATTTATGTAGTCGAGATGATTTTGAGCTATTGATCAGTTTTTAAAGTTGTTACTATATATTATATTGATAATAAAACCTTTATACTTTCTTTTTATTATTGCACATAAGTGACAAATATTTATATCACTTTTATTTTAGGAATGTATACATTTATACACTTAAAACTTAATGATGGAGTCCTCAATTTCATTTAAGAAATATGGATGATCTAAACTCATGAAAAATATAGTAAATAACATTCCATTTTAGTTTGTGTAAAAAAACATGTTAATAAAAAAAGTGTGTAAAAAAACATCAATTTTAGTTTTAGAAACATTTATATCATTAAATGCAACATGATCAAGTCTCAACGGGGAAGCATTATATGGTTTTGGTAACTCGGTATAATTTTATAGTTTATAGGAACATATCAATTTCAATTACACACACACACACAAATATATATATATATATATATATATATATATATTATTTATAATTATTATTTTGTATGATTCTGGACTAGGAAATTTGATTTATGTTCAGTGTATTTTTATAGTCTTTGAACACATGTCAAATATATAAACTTATTTAACTTTTATAGATTATCAAATTTTTTGGTCTCTACAGAAACACATTACATGTTAAGGGTGTAATTTTATTCTCTTTGAACATTTATCTTATTAATTTTTTATATTTTTCTTATTTTTGAATAATTATTTTATTTTCAGTAACTTTAAGGAAACAGTACATGTTGTCACACTAATTTTACTATAAGTTTTAAACATATTAATTTTAAAGATTTAATATTTTATTTATTAGAGCTAATACGCTGCTACCCATGCAAATGCGCACGCACCTATACCGCCAATGAAGTGCGCCGTGATGGAGAATGTGGGTGTGTGTGAGAGCTAATTAAAGGGAAGTATTTCAGCTGCAAGGATTTTCTGTGACTAATTTATATGATACATCCCATATTATTAATTTCTTTTAAAATCTACTAATTTATTTTGTTTTGTCAAACTATAGTGGGTGCTAAAAATAAATTTGAAATCTACAAATGAAACATCTGAGATGTTGGATTTAAAATATAGCAATATTATTCCATTTGCTTTGTTTAGTACAAACCATGGCTACAGCCTGCATTAGTGCATCCCTAATAGCGATTATTCATTGGTTATTACAAATAATCAGCAATAACAATGACAATTTCCCATAGTTTTACAAAATCCCCCTTTGTAGCAGTTCTGTGAGCAGAGGTGATTACATTGAGCATCCGCTACATTCGGTATGCAACTAGGCATAGGATTGTCAAAGCAACACTTGAATTTTGCGTCACCAATCAAAGTTGAACTATCCATTACTGAAGCCTCAGCCCTCGCTTTTTCATATCCTGAGTGCAATCCAAATCAATTCACATAAGAATTTTTTTTATAATATATCATAAACTTAGGACAGAGTGAGAAAAATATATAAATTTATTATTTTTATTGATCATGAAAATAGATTTACCTGAGAACAAAATGATGACAACAATGCATGCAAGAGGAAGAAGTATTGTCATTCTAGCCATCTTCAAAATAGTTAATTAGTATAATAGGTGCTATGGACTTAAACTTGAGTTGATGCAGTTTTATACACAATTAGAGGACCAAGTTTCCTTTTATGCCTCACCTAGAGTCGAAATAGTAGTCAAAACTCAAGTAAATACATATTTATGGAATCTCAATAAGATAACCTTCTTCTTAAAACATTATAGGAAATGTAAAAATTAGAGAATCAACTTATGTGGTGCATTTAATATCTTTTGTTTTTGAAAAATTAATTGTTATTCAATTAAATATAGAATGGTCGTCATCTAATTATTTAGTTAACTAATAGTATCCTAAACAGTGATTTTGACTGGATGGTAAAATATGTTAAGTTTTATTTGCATACAAAGGAATGGAAATCATTTTTTTAAATTGGTTTATTTATTATAGGTGAAATATGTTTTTGGTCCCTATAAATTTGAGTTTTTTTGTTTTAGTTCCTTAAAAAGTTTCACTTTAAAGTCAGCGATTTTAGTCACTGTGACTTTTAATAGCGCTAAGAAGCGCTATGAAAGACCAAAAAATGTCATTACAAATTATAAGGGATTAAAACTGCTAACGGAAAAAACTTATGGGACGAAAAGTTGATGGAAATTTTTTAGGAACAAAAACTAAAAAACCCAAATTTCTTAGGAATCAAAAGCATATTTTATTTAACCTTTTATTATATCTTTTAATATTCATATGAAAGATAAAAAAATTTATACATTACATCTCACGTCATTTTCATCAAAATGGCTCATAATTAATTTGAAACCTTCAAATTTAAATATAGGAGTTGTATTCCATTAGTTTTTCCTTAGAAACCATATGACTACATTTACCAACAACAAAAAAAGAAACCATATGAGAGGGTTTCTTGGATGACGGTTACTTAGCTACGAATAACATACACTAAGCCTATCATGCACTAAAAACTCAAAGAATTTACCCCACTAACTTTCTAGGGAGTTATCCACTATTTCCATCATTTTAGGGGCCTGGATGTGTCCATAACCGTTTCCACACTTAACTTTTGATTTTCAATGCAATTTCTCGCGTGCTTGACCCACTTGCCTTCATGTACTTTCCTTATATCTTCAAAGGCTCCCTCGATTAATGGGTCATCGGCTAAATCAGGCGTACCATGTTGGGCTAGCCAATAACTTCACTGTGGATCTGCTATAGATTCTACTTTGGAAGTCATTCAAAAGGAAATGAACGAATTGAGAAGCCAGAAGTCCCAAATAGCTCTCTAAGACTTGCTCTTCATGAAATTAAGCATATCTCGGCTTACCTAAGCCGAGGTCTCACTCGACTAATGACTTAGTAATTTTTTGTTGTAGCGACGAAAAATATGGGAAAGGATTCTTCGAAGTTCTAGATGAAGCCGCCACCAAAGTTTAGTTTAAGGGAAAATATTGGAAAATCCCTATTGAATGGATAAGGGTCCTTGAGACCATATTTGGGTTTAGGAGTCGGTTATGCGTGGGGAAGGTATTAGCACCCATAACATCCTTCCTATGGAAGGTTACCTTCTAATAGTTGTACTTAACGAATATTTTACCCTTTAAAAGAAAGAGACTTAATAAAAATTTAGTTTTTTCTGCTTGACAGGAGTGGGCCTCTACTCCTATGTATCTCCAGATGTGATGGAGAATTCAAAGCTACATAGTTTTTGGTAGAATTTTTTGTGGTTTGATGTTTAATAGTATAGGGATTTTAGGATTACTAAATCGCATGCGACTCATTCGTCCTAGAACGATGCTTAACCTTGTCGTCTTTGATCCGACTTAATCCCCTATTTTTTTTGAAAGTAAGATTTTTGACTTTTTTTGAAAAATAGTTTGATATGAGGTGGTTTGATTTTATTGGAATAGGGATCTTAGGACTCTTGAGCGATACGGTTCATTCGTCCTAAGATGGTGGTTTACCTGATCATACGATCGACTTAACTCCCTATTTGGTTTTTTTATGAAAGTAAGGTTTTTTGGTCTTTGTTGTGAAAAATGGTTTGAGTATAGTGTTGTTTTAATAGGGATTTTAGGACTCTTGAGTCGTACGATTCATTTGTCCAAAAACGATGGCTAACCCGACTGTATCGATCGACTTAACCCCTATTTAGGTTTTTTGAAAAAAAATGTTTTTTTCTCAGGGAGTTTGGTTTTTTTTTCGTACCCCCTCTTTCTCCCTCATACCCCTATTTTAACAAAAAACCCATAAACGCCCTCAACTTTTTATAAAAAATAAATAAATAAATAAAAAATTCCGAATTTACCTCATTTTTTGGTATATCCGGTTCATAAATTTGGAAATGGGGTGTTTCGTGGGGATTTTCGGATTTACCTCATACGTAGGTAAATCTGGTTCATAATTTGTGAATCGGATTTACCTCTTCGTTCCGACTGGCTGCAGGCGCCCGGTGAGCATTGGACCGCCCAAACACTTCGGTCCATTCTGTCCTTCATCGCTTCAGCAGGGCCGACGGCTAGGATCCTTCCGCCTGATCTGATGGCTACGGTACGCCTCATTTCCCTATAAATAGAGGTCTGCCCCTCTACTCCGGTACGTCTCTCTCTTATTTGAAGCAATTCTCAGCTTAGACATAAGTAATTTTAATGAAGCCCTTTAGAAAAGTGGTGAAAGGCACGTCCTGATGCTACAACACCCAAATGCTACAACATCGATTTAACATTAAACCATTATTTAGAAGTTGCATAGTGAAAGGCATTCCAACTTGTTCCCATCTTGAATTTCCTACTATCCTTTACTTTTATTATTGTTTATGATTAAATTGGGTTCTACAACTTGTTATTTTACTTGCTTTTACTCACTAGCTTGCTTGCTAATTAAATATAAAAAAGAACTCAACAATTCTCGTGGGAACGATCTCTACTTACTTTATTCAATGAAGAAGATGAACAGTTGATGATTTTATTTTATTTTTTTAACAAAATGAAATTTATGTCCAAAAATAATTAAAAATGACATGTATTAATAGAGTGTAAGCCACTAAACCACATAAGCATCCTAAAAGTCAAATAGACGTTTTTGTAACAAAGTTAAAAAAAAAAAAAAGAAAAAGGGTAATAGTGCAATGAGTTTATAACATACGGGATTCGTTTCAAAAAATATAAAGGACCTATTCGAATCAAAAATAAATTAAGGGACACCAGAGCGATTTTTGCACACACACACACACACACAGATATATATATATATATATATATATATATATATATATATATATATATATATATATATATATATATATATATATATATATATATATATATATATATATATATAATATGACTTAGGTAACAACACCTACTTATTATGAGAAATGAGAACATTTAATTACAAGACCGCGTTGATTCTTTTTTAGTTAGAGATCACATGAGTTCTTATAATTAACGACGTAATCTTGAATCACTAAATTTAGTCTAATGATTATAATTAAATATTCTCATTTCTCATATATATATATATATATATATATATACACACACTCACAATCTTATATTTAATAAAAGAAAACTGCAATAACTTAGTAACTTATTTATGTAGTCGAGATGATTTTGAGCTATTGATCAGTTTTTAAAGTTGTTACTATATATTATATTGATAATAAAACCTTTATACTTTCTTTTTATTATTGCACATAAGTGACAAATATTTATATCACTTTTATTTTAGGAATGTATACATTTATACACTTAAAACTTAATGATGGAGTCCTCAATTTCATTTAAGAAATATGGATGATCTAAACTCATGAAAAATATAGTAAATAACATTCCATTTTAGTTTGTGTAAAAAAACATGTTAATAAAAAAAGTGTGTAAAAAAACTTTCAATTTTAGTTCTAGAAACATTTATATCATTAAATGCAACATGATCAAGTCTCAACGGGGAAGCATTATATGTTTTTGGTAACTCGGTATAATTTTATAGTTTATAGGAACATATCAATTTCAATTACACACACACAAAATTATATATATATATATATATATATATATATATTATTTATAATTATTATTTTGTATGATTCTGGACTAGGAAATTTGATTTATGTTCAGTGTATTTTTATAGTCTTTGAACACATCTCAAATATATAAACTTATTTAGCTTTTATAGATTATCAAATTTTTTGGTCTCTACAGAAAAACATTACATGTTAAGGGTGTAATTTTATTCTCTTTGAACATTTATCTTATTAATTTTTTATATTTTTATTATTTTTGAATAATTATTTTATTTTCAGTAACATTAAGGAAACAGTACATGTTGTCACACTAATTTTACTGTAAGTTTTAAACATATTAATTTTAAAGATTTAATATTTTATTTATTAGAGCTAATACACTGCTACCCATGCAAATGCGCACACACCTATACCGCCAATGAAGTGCGCCGTGATGGAGAATGTGGGTGTGTGTGAGAGCTAATTAAAGGGAAGTATTTCAGCTGCAAGGATTTTCTGTGACTAATTTATATGATACATCCCATATTATTAATTTCTTTTAAAATCTACTAATTTATTTTGTTTTGTCAAACTATAGTGGGTGCTAAAAATAAATTTGAAATCTACAAATGAAACATCTGAGATGTTGGATTTAAAATATAGCAATATTATTCCATTTGCTTTGTTTAGTACAAACCATGGCTACAGCCTGCATTAGTGCATCCCTAATAGCGATTATTCATTGTTTATTACAAATAATCAGCAATAACAATGATAATTTCCCATAGTTTTACAAAATCCCCTTTGTAGCGCTTACGTGAGCGAGGTGATTACATTGAGCATCCGCTACATTCGGTATGCAACTAGGCATAGGATTGTCAAAGCAACACTTGAATTTTGCGTCACCAATCAAAGTTGAACTATCCATTATCAAGCCTCACCTCGCTTTTTCATATCCCGAGTGCAATCCAAATCAATTCACATAAGAATTTTTTTATAATATATCATAAACTTAGGACAGAGTGAGAAAAATATATAAATTTATTATTTTTATTGATCATGAAAATAGATTTACACGAGAACAAAATGATGACAACAATGCATGCAAGAGGAAGAAGTATTGTCACTCTAGCCATCTTCAAAATAGTTAATTAGTATAATAGGTGCTATGGACTTAAACTTGAGTTGATGCGCTTTTATACACAATTAGAGGACCAAGTTTCCTTTTATGCCTCACCTAGAGTCGAAATAGTAGTCAAAACTCAAGTAAATACATATTTATGGAATCTCAATAAGATAACCTTCTTCTTAAAACATTATAGGAAATGTAAAAATTAGAGAATCAACTTATGTGGTGCATTTAATATCTTTTGTTTTTGAAAAATTAATTGTTATTCAATTAAATATAGAATGGTCGTCATCTAATTATTTAGTTAACTAATAGTGTCCTAAAATGATGATTTTGACTGGATGGTAAAATATGTTAAGTTTTATTTGGCATACAAAGGAATGGAAATCATTTTTTTAAATTGGTTTATTTATTATAGGTGAAATATGTTTTTGGTCCCTATAAAATTTGAGTTTTTTTGTTTTAGTTCCTTAAAAGTTTCACTTTCCGTCAGTGAGCTTTAGTCACTCGTGACTTTTAATAGCGCTAAAGCTGTGAAAAGACCAAAAATGTCATTACAAATTATAAGGGATTAAAACTGCTAACGGAAAAAACTTATGGGACGAAAAGTTGATGGAATTTTTTTAGGAACAAAAACTAAAAAACCCAAATTTCTTAGGAATCAAAAGCATATTTTATTTAACCTTTTATTATATCTTTTAATATTCATATGAAAGATAAAAAAAATTTATACATTACATCTCACGTCATTTTCATCAAAAATGGCTCATAATTAATTTGAAACCTTCAAATTTAAATATAGGAGTTGTATTCCATTAGTTTTTTCCTTAGAAACCATATGGCTACATTTACCAACAACAAAAAAAGAAACCATATCAGAGGGTTTCTTGGATGACGGTTACTTAGCTACGAATAACATACACTAAGCCTATCATGCACTAAAAACTCAAAGAATTAACCCCACTAACTTTCTAGGGAGTTATCCACTATTTCCAACAATTTAGGGGCCTGGATGTGTCCATAACCGTTTCCACACTTAACTTTTTATTTTCAATGCAATTTCTCGCGTGCTTGACCCACTTGCCTTCATGTACTTTCCTTATATCTTCAAAGGCTCCCTCGATTAATGGGTCATCGGCTAAATCAGGCGTACCATGTTGGGCTAGCCAACAACTTCACTGTGGATCTGCTATAGATTCTACTTTGGAAGTCATTCAAAAGGAAATGAACGAATTGAGAAGCCAGAAGTCCCAAATAGCTCTCTAAGACTTGCTCTTCATGAAATTAAGCATATCTCGGCTTACCTAAGCCGAGGTCTCACTCGACTAATGACTTAGTAATTTTTTTGTTGTAGCGACGAAAAATGCAGGAAAGGATTCTTCAAGTTCTAGATGAAGCCGCCACCAAAGTTTAGTTTAAGGGAAAATATTGGAAAATCCCTATTGAAAGGATAAGGGTCCTTGAGACCATATTTGGGTTTAGGAGTCAGTTTTGCGTGGGGAAGGTATTAGCACCCCGCAACATCCTTCCTATGGAAGGTTACCTTCTAATTAGTTGTACTTAACGAATATTTTACCCTTTAAAAAGAAAGAGACTTAATAAAAACTTTAGTTTTTTCTGCTTGACAGGAGTGGGCCTCTACTCCTATGTATCTCCAGATGTGATGGAGAATTCAAAGCTACATAGTTTTTTGGTAGAAATTTTTTGTGGTTTGATGTTTAATAGTATAGGGATTTTAGGATTACTAAATCGTACGACTCATTCGTCCTAAAACGATGCTTAACCTTGTCGTACGACCGACTTAATCCCCTATTTTTTTTGAAAGTAAGATTTTTCACTCTTTTTGAAAAATAGTTTGATATGAGGTGGTTTGATTTAATTGGAATAGGGATCTTAGGACTCTTGAGCGATACGGTTCATTCGTCCTAAGATGGTGGTTAACCTGATCATACGATCGACTTAACTCCCTATTTGTTTTTTTTATGAAAGTAAGGTTTTTTGGTCTTTGTTGTGAAAAATGGTTTGAGTATAGTGTTGTTTTAATAGGGATTTTAGGACTCTTGAGTCGTACGATTCATTTGTCCAAAAACGATGGCTAACCCGACTGTACGATCGACTTAACCCCCTATTTAGGTTTTTTGAAAAAAAATGTTTTTTTCTCAGGGAGTTTGGTTTTTTTTTCGTACCCCCTGTTTCTCCCTCATACCCCTATTTTAACAAAAAACCCATAAACGCCCTCAACTTTTTATAAAAAATAAATAAATAAATAAATAATTCCGAATTTACCTCATTTTTTGGTATATCCGGTTCATAAATTTGGAAATGGGGTGTTTCGTGGGGATTTTCGGATTTACCTCATACGTAGGTAAATCCGGTTCATAATTTGTGAATCGGATTTACCTACTGTTCCGACCTGGGCTGCAGCACCCCAGTGAGCATTGGACCGCCCAAACACTTCGGTCCATTCTCGCCCTTCATCGCCTGATGAGGGGCCGACGGCTAGGATCCTTCCGCCCGATCTGATGGCTACGGTACGCCTCCTTTCCATATAAATAGAGGTCTGCTCTTCTACTCCGGTACGTCTCTCTCTTAATTGAAGCAATTCTCAGCTTAGACATAAGTAATTTTAATGAAGCCCTTTAGAAAAGTGACTGAAAGGCACGTACTGATGCTACAACACCCAAATGCTACAACATCAGATTTAACATTAAACCATTATTTAGAAGTTGCATAGTGAAAGGCATTCCAACTTGTTCCCATCTTGAATTTCCTACTATCCTTTACTTTTATTATTGTTTATGATTAAATTGGGTTCTACAACTTGTTATTTCACTTGCTTTTACTCACTAGCTTGCTTGCTAATTAAATATAAAAAAGAACTCAACAATCCTCGTGGGAACGATCTCTACTTACTTTATTCAATGAAGAAGATGAACAGATTGATGATTTTATTTTATTTTTTAACAAAATGAAATTTATGTCCAAAAATAATTAAAAATGACATGTATTAATAGAGTGTAAGCCACTAAACCACATCAGCATCCTAAAAGTCAAATAGACGTTTTTGTAACAAAGTTAAAAAAAAAGTGAAAAAGGGTAATAGTGCAATGAGTTTATAACATAAGGGATTCGTTTCAAAAAAATATAAAGGACCTATTCGGAATCTGAAAATAAATTAAGGGACACCGGAGCGATTTTTTCACACACACACACACACAGATATATATATATATATATATATAAATATATATATGGGGGTGACTTAGGTAACAACACCTACTTATTATGAGAAATGAGAACATTTAATTACAAGACCGCGTTGATTCTTTTTTAGTTAGAGCTCACATGAGTGCTTATAATTAATGACGTAATCTTGAATCACTAAATTTAGTCTAACGATTATAATTAAATATTCTCATTTCTCATATATATATATATATATATATATATATATATATATACACACTCACAATCTTATATTTAATAAAAGAAAACTGCAATAACTTAGTAACTTATTTATGTAGTCGAGATGATTTTGAGCTATTGATCAGTTTTTAAAGTTGTTACTATATATTATATTGATAATAAACCCTTTATACTTTCTTTTTATTATTGCACATAAGTGACAAATATTTATATCACTTTTATTTTAGGAATGTATACATTTATACACTTAAAACTTAATGATGGACTCCTCAATTTCATTTAAGAAATATGGATGATCTAAACTCATGAAAAATATATTAAATAACATTCCATTTTAGTTTGTGTAAAAAAACATGTTAATAAAAAAAGTGTGTAAAAAAACATTCAATTTTAGTTTTAGAAACATTTATATCATTAAATGCAACATGATCAAGTCTCAACGGGGAAGCATTATATGTTTTTGGTAACTCGGTATAATTTTATAGTTTATAGGAACATATCAATTTCAATTACACACACACACACAAATATATATATATATATATATATATATATATATATATATATATATATATATATATATTATTTATAATTATTATTTTGTATGATTCTGGACTAGGAAATTTGATTTATGTTCAGTGTATTTTTATAGTCTTTGAACACATGTCAAATATATAAACTTATTTAGCTTTTATAGATTATCAAATTTTTTGGTCTCTACAGAAAAACATTACATGTTAAGGGTGTAATTTTATTCTCTTTGAACATTTATCTTATTAATTTTTTATATTTTTATTATTTTTGAATAATTATTTTATTTTCAGTAACTTTAAGGACACAGTACATGTTGTAACACTAATTTTACTGTAAGTTTAAACATATTAATTTTAAAGATTTAATATTTTATTTATTAGAGCTAATACGCTGCTACCCATGCAAATGCGCACGCACCTATACCGCCAATGAAGTGCGCCGTGATGGAGAATGTGGGTGTGTGTGAGAGCTAATTAAAGGGAAGTATTTCAATTTTGCAGGATTTTCTCGTGACTAAGTTATATGATACATCCCATATTATTAATTTCTTTTAAAATCTACTAATTTATTTTGTTTTGTCAAACTATAGTGGGTGCTAAAAATAAATTTGAAATCTACAAATGAAACATCTGAGATGTTGGATTTAAAATATAGCAATATTATTCCATTTGCTTTGTTTAGTACAAACCATGGCTACAGCCTGCATTAGTGCATCCCTAATAACGATTATTCATTGTTTATTACAAATAATCAGCAATAACAATGACAATTTCCCATAGTTTTACAAAATCCCCCTTTGTAGCAGTTATGTGAGCAGAGGTGATTACATTGAGCATCCGCTACATTCGGTATGCAACTAGGCATAGGATTGTCAAAGCAACACTTGAATTTTGCGTCACCAATCAAAGTTGAACTATCCATTACTGAAGCCTCAGCCCTCGCTTTTTCATATCCTGAGTGCAATCCAAATCAATTCACATAAGAATTTTTTTTATAATATATCATAAACTTAGGACAGAGTGAGAAAAATATATAAATTTATTATTTTTATTGATCATGAAAATAGATTTACTTGAGAACAAAATGATGACAACAATGCATGCAAGAGGAAGAAGTATTGTCACTCTAGCCATCTTCAAAATAGTTAATTAGTATAATAGGTGCTATGGACTTAAACTTGAGTTGATGCGCTTTATACACAATTAGAGGACCAAGTTTCCTTTTATGCCTCACCTAGAGTCGAAATAGTAGTCAAAACTCAAGTAAATACATATTTATGGAATCTCAATAAGATAACCTTCTTCTTAAAACATTATAGGAAATGTAAAAATTAGAGAATGAACTTATGTGGTGCATTTAATATCTTTTGTTTTTGAAAAATTAATTGTTATTCAATTAAATATAGAATGGTCGTCATCTAATTATTTAGTTAACTAATAGTATCCTAAATGATGATTTTGACTGGATGGTAAAATATGTTAAGTTTTATTTGGCATACAAAGGAATGGAAATCATTTTTTTAAATTGGTTTATTTATTATAGGTGAAATATGTTTTTGGTCCCTATAAAATTTGAGTTTTTTGTTTTAGTTCCTTAAAAGTTTCACTTTCCGTCAATGAGCTTTAGTCACTCGTGACTTTTAATAGCGCTAAGAAGCGCTATGAAAGACCAAAAATGTCATTACAAATTATAAGGGATTAAAATCGCTAACTAAAAAACTTATGGGACGAAAAGTTGATGGAAATTTTTAGGAACAAAAATATCTTAGGAATCAAAAGCATATTTTAGTTAACCTTTTATTATATCTTTTAATATTCATATGAAAGATAAAAAAATTTATACATTACATCTCACGTCATTTTTATCAAAAATGGCTCATAATTAATTTGAAACCTTCAAATTTAAATATAGGAGTTGTATTCCATTTGTTTTTTCCTTAGAAACCATATGGCTACATTTACCAACAACAAAAAAAAACCAACCATATGAGAGGGTTTCTGGATGACGGTTACTAGCTACGAATAACATACACTAAGCCTATCATGCACTAAAAACTCAAAGAATTTACCCCACTAACTTTCTAGGAGTTATCCACTATTTCCAACATTTTAGGGACTTGGATGTGTCCATAACCGTTTCCACACTTAACTTTTGATTTTCAATGAAATTTCTCGCGTGCTTGACCCACTTGCCTTCATGTACTTTCCTTATATCTTCAAAGGCTCCTCGATTAATGGGTCATCGGCTAAATCAGGCGTACCATGTTGGGCTAGCCAACAACTTCACCGTGGATCTGCTATAGATTCTACTTTGGAAGTCATTCAAAAGGAAATGAACGAATTGAGAAGCGTAAGTCCCAAATAGCTCTCTAAGACTTGCTCTTCATGAAATTAAGCATATCTCGGCTTACCTAAGCCGAGGTCTCACTCGACTAATGACTTAGTAATTTTTGTTGTAGCGACGAAAAATGGGAAAGGATTCTTGAAGTTCTAGATGAAGCCGCCACCAAAGTTTAGTTTAAGGAAATATTGGAAAATCCCTATTGAATGGATAAGGGTCCTTGAGACCATATTTGGGTTTAGGAGTCAGTTATGCGTGGGGAAGGTATTAGCACCCCGCAACATCCTTCCTATGGAAGGTTACCTTCTAATTAGTTGTACTTAACGAATATTTTACCCTTTAAAAAGAAAGAGACTTAATAAAAATTTTAGTTTTTTCTGCTTGACAGGAGTGGGCCTCTACTCCTATGTATCTCCAGATGTGATGGAGAATTCAAAGATACATAGTTTTTTGGTAGAAATTTTTTGTGGTTTGATTTTTAATAGTATAGGGATTTTAGGATTACTAAATCGTACGACTCATTCGTCCTAGAACGATGCTTAACCTTGTCGTACGACCGACTTAATCCCCTATTTTTTTTGAAAGGAAGATTTTTGACTTTTTTGAAAAATAGTTTGATATGAGGTGGTTTGATTTTATTGGAATAGGGATCTTAGGACTCTTGAGCGATACGGTTCATTCGTCCTAAGATGGTGGTTTACCTGATCATACGATCGACTTAACTCCCTATTTGTTTTTTTTATGAAAGTAAGGTTTTTTGGTCTTTGTTGTGAAAAATGGTTTGAGTATAGTGTTGTTTTAATAGGGATTTTAGGACTCTTAAGTCGTACGATTCATTTGTCCAAAAACGATGGCTAACGCGACTGTACGATCGACTTAACCCCCTATTTAGGTTTTTTAAAAAAAATGTTTTTTTCTCAGGGAGTTTGGTTTTTTTTTCGTACCCCCTCTTTCTCCCTCACACCCCTATTTTAACAAAAAACCCATAAACGCCCTCAACTTTTTATAAAAAATAAATAAAAAAATAAAAAATTCCGAATTTACCTCATTTTTTGGTATATCCGGTTCATAAATTTGGAAATGGGGTGTTTCGTGGGGATTTTCGGATTTACCTCATACGTAGGTAAATCCGGTTCATAATTTGTGAATCGGATTTACCTACTGTTCCGACCTGGACTGCAGCGCCCCAGTGAGCATTGGACTGCCCAAACACTTCGGTCCATTCTGTCCTTCATCGCTTCAGCAGGTCCGACGGCTAGGATCCTTCCGCCCGATCTGATGGATACGGTACGCCTCCTTTCCCTATCAATAGAGGTCTGCTCCTCTACTCCGGTACGTCTCTCTCTTATTTGAAGCAATTCTCAGCTTAGACATAAGTAATTTTAATGAAGCCCTTTAGAAAAGTGACTGAAAGGCACGTACTGATGCTAGAACACCCAAATGCTACAACATCAGATTTAACATTAAACCATTATTTAGAAGTTGCATAGTGAAAGGCATTCCAACTTGTTCCCATCTTGAATTTCCTACTATCCTTTACTTTTATTATTGTTTATGATTAAATTGGGTTCTACAACTTGTTATTTTACTTGCTTTTACTCACTAGCTTGCTTGCTAATTAAATATAAAAAAGAACTCAACAATCCTCGTGGGAACGATCTCTACTTACTTTATTCAATGAAGAAGATGAACAGATTGATGATTTTATTTTATTTTTTAACAAAATGAAATTTATGTCCAAAAATAATTAAAAATGACATGTATTAATAGAGTGTAAGCCACTAAACCACATAAGCATCCTAAAAGTCAAATAGACGTTTTTGTAACAAAGATAAAAAAAACTGAAAAAGGGTAATAGTGCAATGAGTTTATAACATAAGGGATTCGTTTCAAAAAAATATAAAGGACCTATTCGGAATCTGAAAATAAATTAAGGGACACCAGAGCGATTTTTTCACACACACACACACACACACACACACACACACATATATATATATATATATGGGGGTGACTTAGGTAACAACACCTACTTCTTATGAGAAATGAGAACATTTAATTACAAGACCGCGTTGATTCTTTTTTAGTTAGAGATCACATGAGTTCTTATAATTAATGACGTAATCTTGAATCACTAAATTTAGTGTAACGATTATAATTAAATATTCTCTTTTCTCATATATATATATACACACACACTCACAATCTTATATTTAATAAAAGAAAACTGCAATAACTTAGTAACTTATTTATGTAGTCGAGATGATTTTGAGCTATTGATCAGTTTTTAAAGTTGTTACTATATATTATATTGATAATAAAACCTTTATACTTTCTTTTTATTATTGCAAATAAGTGACAAATATTTATATCACTTTTATTTTAGGAATGTATACATTTATACACTTAAAACTTAATGATGGAGTCCTCAATTTCATTTAAGAAATATGGATGATCTAAACTCATGAAAAATATATTAAATAACATTCCATTTTAGTTTGTGTAAAAAAACATGTTAATAAAAAAGTGTGTAAAAACATTCAATTTTAGTTTTAGAAACATTTATATCATTAAATGCAACATGATCAAGTCTCAACGGGGAAGCATTATATGTTTTTGGTAACTCGGTATAATTTTATAGTTTATAGGAACATATCAATTTCAATTACACACACACACACACACAAATATATATATATATATATATATATATATATATATATATATATATATATTATTTATAATAATTATTTTGTATGATTCTCGGACTAGGAAATTTGATTTATGTTCATGTATTTTTATAGTCTTTGAACACATGTCAAATATATAAACTTATTTAGCTTTTATAGATTATCAAATTTTTGGTCTCTACTGAAAAAACATTACATGTTAAGGGTGTAATTTTATTCTCTTTGAACATTTATCTTATTAATTTTTTATATTTTTATTATTTTTGAATAATTATTTTATTTTCAGTAACTTTAAGGAAACAGTACATGTTGTCACACTAATTTTACTGTAAGTTTTAAACATATTCATTTTAAAGATTTAATATTTTATTTATTAGAGCTAATACGCTGCTACCCATGCAAATGCGCACGCACCTATACCGCCAATGAAGTGCGCCGTGATGGAGAATGTGGGTGTGTGTGAGAGCTAATTAAAGGGAAGTATTTCAGCTGCAAGGATTTTCTGTGACTAATTTATATGATACATCCCATATTATTAATTTCTTTTAAAATCTACTAATTTATTTTGTTTTGTCAAACTATAGTGGGTGCTAAAAATAAATTTGAAATCTACAAATGAAACATCTGAGATGTTGGATTTAAAATATAGCAATATTATTCCATTTGCTTTGTTTAGTACAAACCATGGCTACAACCTGCATTAGTGCATCCCTAATAGCGATTATTCATTGTTTATTACAAATAATCAGCAATAACAATGACAATTTCCCATAGTTTTACAAAATCCCCCTTTGTAGCAGTTCTGTGAGCAGAGGTGATTACATTGAGCATCCGCTACATTCGGTATGCAATTAGGCATAGGATTGTCAAAGCAACACTTGAATTTTGCGTCACCAATCAAAGTTGAACTATCCATTACTGAAGCCTCAGCCCTCGCTTTTTCATATCCTGAGTGCAATCCAAATCAATTCACATAAGAATTTTTTTTATAATATATCATAAACTTAGGACAGAGTGAGAAAAATATATAAATTTATTATTTTTATTGATCATGAAAATAGATTTACACGAGAGAACAAAATGATGACAACAATGCATGCAAGAGGAAGAAGTATTGTCACTCTAGCCATCTTCAAAATAGTTAATTAGTATAATAGGTGCTATGGACTTAAACTTGAGTTGATGCAGTTTTATACACAATTAGAGGACCAAGTTTCCTTTTATGCCTCACCTAGAGTCGAAATAGTAGTCAAAACTCAAGTAAATACATATTTATGGAATCTCAATAAGATAACCTTCTTCTTAAAACATTATAGGAAATGTAAAAATTAGAGAATGAACTTATGTGGTGCATTTAATATCTTTTGTTTTTGAAAAATTAATTGTTATTCAATTAAATATAGAATGGTCGTCATCTAATTATTTAGTTAACTAATAGTATCCTAAACAGTGATTTTGACTGGATGACAAAATATGTTAAGTTTTATTTGGCATACAAAGAAATGGAAATCATTTTTTTAAATTGGTTTATTTATTATAGGTGAAATATGTTTTTGGTCCCTATAAAATTTGAGTTTTTTTGTTTTAGTTCCTTAAAAAGTTTCACTTTCCGTCAGCAGTTTTAGTCACTCGTGACTTTTAATAGCGCTAAGAAGTGCTATGAAAGACCAAAAAATGTCATTACAAATTATAAGGGATTAAAACTGCTAACGGAAAAAACTTATGGGACGAAAAGTTGATGGAAATTTTTTAGGAACAAAAAATATCTTAGGAATCAAAAGCATATTTTAGTTAACCTTTTATTATATCTTTTAATATTCATATGAAAGATAAAAAAAATTTATACATTACATCTCACGTCATTTTTATCAAAAATGGCTCATAATTAATTTGAAACCTTCAAATTTAAATATAGGAGTTGTATTCCATTTGTTTTTTCCTTAGAAACCATATGGCTACATTTACCAACAACAAAAAAAGAAACCATATGAGAGGGTTTCTTGGATGACGGTTACTTAGCTACGAATAACATACACTAAGCCTATCATGCACTAAAAACTCAAAGAATTTACCCCACTAACTTTCTAGGGAGTTATCCACTATTTCCAACATTTTAGGGACTTGGATGTGTCCATAACCGTTTCCACACTTAACTTTTGATTTTCAATGCAATTTCTCGCGTGCTTGACCCACTTGCCTTCATGTACTTTCCTTATATCTTCAAAGGCTCCCTCGATTAATGGGTCATCGGCTAAATCAGGCGTACCATGTTGGGCTAGCCAACAACTTCACTGTGGATCTGCTATAGATTCTACTTTGGAAGTCATTCAAAAGGAAATGAACGAATTGAGAAGCCAGAAGTCCCAAATAGCTCTCTAAGACTTGCTCTTCATGAAATTAAGCATATCTCGGCTTACCTAAGCCGAGGTCTCACTCGACTAATGACTTAGTAATTTTTTGTTGTAGCGACGAAAAATCTGGGAAAGGATTCTTCGAAGTTCTAGATGAAGCCGCCACCAAAGTTTAGTTTAAGGGAAATATTGGAAAATCCCTATTGAATGGATAAGGGTCCTTGAGACCATATTTGGGTTTAGGAGTCAGTTATGCGTGGGGAAGGTATTAGCACCCCGCAACATCCTTCCTATGGAAGGTTACCTTCTAATTAGTTGTACTTAACGAATATTTTACCCTTTAAAAAGAAAGAGACTTAATAAAAATTTTAGTTTTTTCTGCTTGACAGGAGTGGGCCTCTACTCCTATGTATCTCCAGATGTGATGGAGAATTCAAAGATACATAGTTTTTTGGTAGAAATTTTTTGTGGTTTGATGTTTAATAGTATAGGGATTTTAGGATTACTAAATCGTACGACTCATTCGTCCTAGAACGATGCTTAACCTTGTCGTATTTACCGACTTAATCCCCTATTTTTTTTTTTTGAAAGTAAGATTTTTGACTTTTTTGAAAAATAGTTTGATATGAGGTGGTTTGATTTTATTGGAATAGGGATCTTAGGACTCTTGAGCGATACGGTTCATTCGTCCCTAAGATGGTGGTTTACCCGATCATACGATCGACTTAACTCCCTATTTGTTTTTTTATGAAAGTAAGGTTTTTGGTCTTTGTTGTGAAACATGGTTTGAGTATAGTGTTGTTTTAATAGGGATTTTAGGACTCTTAAGTCGCATTTATTCATTTGTCCAAAAACGATGGCTAACCCGATCGCATTTGATCGACTTAACCCCCTATTTAGGTTTTTTAAAAAAAATGTTTTTTTCTCAGGGAGTTTGGTTTTTTTTTCGTACCCCCTCTTTCTCCCTCACACCCCTATTTTAACAAAAAACCCATAAACGCCCTCAACTTTTTATAAAAAATAAATAAAAAAATAAAAAATTCCGAATTTACCTCATTTTTTGGTATATCCGGTTCATAAATTTGGAAATGGGGTGTTTCGTGGGGATTTTCGGATTTACCTCATACGTAGGTAAATCCGGTTCATAATTTGTGAATCGGATTTACCTACTGTTCCGACCTGGACTGCAGCGCCCCAGTGAGCATTGGACTGCCCAAACACTTCGGTCCATTTTGTCCTTCATCGCTTCAGCAGGTCCGACGGCTAGGATCCTTCCGCCCGATCTGATGGATACGGTACGCCTCCTTTCCCTATAAATAGAGGTCTGCTCCTCTACTCCGGTACGTCTCTCTCTTATTTGAAGCAATTCTCAGCTTAGACATAAGTAATTTTAATGAAGCCCTTTAGAAAAGTGACTGAAAGGCACGTACTGATGCTAGAACACCCAAATGCTACAACATCAGATTTAACATTAAACCATTATTTAGAAGTTGCATAGTGAAAGGCATTCCAACTTGTTCCCATCTTGAATTTCCTACTATCCTTTACTTTTATTATTGTTTATGATTAAATTGGGTTCTACAACTTGTTATTTTACTTGCTTTTACTCACTAGCTTGCTTGCTAATTAAATATAAAAAAGAACTCAACAATCCTCGTGGGAACGATCTCTACTTACTTTATTCAATGAAGAAGATGAACAGATTGATGATTTTATTTTATTTTTTAACAAAATGAAATTTATGTCCAAAAATAATTAAAAATGACATGTATTAATAGAGTGTAAGCCACTAGACCACATAAGCATCCTAAAAGTCAAATAGACGTTTTTGTAACAAAGATAAAAAAAAAGTGAAAAAGGGTAATAGTGCAATGAGTTTATAACATAAGGGATTCGTTTCAAAAAAATATAAAGGACCTATTCGGAATCTGAAAATAAATTAAGGGACACCAGAGCGATTTTTTCACACACACACACACACACACACACACACACACACATATATATATATATGGGGGTGACTTAGGTAACAACACCTACTTATTATGAGAAATGAGAACATTTAATTACAAGACCGCATTGATTCTTTTTTAGTTAGAGATCACACGAGTTCTTATAATTAATGACGTAATCTTGAATCACTAAATTTAGTCTAACGATTATAATTAAATATTCTCATTTCTCATATATATATATATATATATATATATATATATATACACACACACACACTCACAATCTTATATTTAATAAAAGAAAACTGCAATAACTTAGTAACTTATTTATGTAGTCGAGATGATTTTGAGCTATTGATCAGTTTTTAGAGTTGTTACTATATATTATATTGATAATAAAACCTTTATACTTTCTTTTTATTATTGCACATAAGTGACAAATATTTATATCACTTTTATTTTAGGAATGTATACATTTATACACTTAAAACTTAATGATGGAGTCCTCAATTTCATTTAAGAAATATGGATGATCTAAACTCATGAAAAATATATTAAATAACATTCCATTTTAGTTTGTGTAAAAAAACATGTTAATAAAAAAAGTGTGTAAAAAAACATTCAATTTT
Organism: Oxytropis ochrocephala; assembly: GCA_020916435.1. Taxonomy (NCBI): domain Eukaryota; kingdom Viridiplantae; phylum Streptophyta; class Magnoliopsida; order Fabales; family Fabaceae; genus Oxytropis; species Oxytropis ochrocephala. Next base: position 40,934,112 of record CM037091.1, read on the forward strand.
AGTTTTAGAAACATTTATATCATTAAATGCAACATGATCAAGTCTCAACGGGGAAGCATTATATGCTTTTGGTAACTCGGTGTAATTTTATAGTTTATAGGAACATATCAATTTCAATTACACACACACACAAATATATATATATATATATATATATATATATATATATTATTTATAATTATTATTTTGTATGATTCTGGACTAGGAAATTTGATTTATGTTCATTGTATTTTTATAGTCTTTCACATGTCAAATATATAAACTTATTTAGCTTTTATAGATTATCAAATTTTTTGGTCTCTACAGAAAAACATTACATGTTAAGGGTGTAATTTTATTCTCTTTGAACATTTATCTTATTAATTTTTTATATTTTTATTATTTTTGAATAATTATTTTATTTTCAGTAACTTTAAGGAAACAGTACATGTTGTCACACTAATTTTACTGTAAGTTTTAAACATATTAATTTTAAAGATTTAATATTTTATTTATTAGAGCTAATACGCTGCTACCCATGCAAATGCAACGCACCTATACCGCCAATGAAGTGCGCCGTGATGGAGAATGTGGGTGTGTGTGAGAGCTAATTAAAGGGAAGTATTTCAATTTGCAAGGATTTTCGTGACTAATTTATATGATACATCCCATATTATTAATTTCTTTTAAAATCTACTAATTTATTTTGTTTTGTCAAACTATAGTGGGTGCTAAAAATAAATTTGAAATCTACAAATGAAACATCTGAGATGTTGGATTTAAAATATAGCAATATTATTCCATTTGCTTTGTTTAGTACAAACCATGGCTACAGCCTGCATTAGTGCATCCCTAATAGCGATTATTCATTGTTTATTACAAATAATCAGCAATAACAATGACAATTTCCCATAGTTTTACAAAATCCCCTTTGTAGCGATTACGTGTGAGCGAGGTGATTACATTGAGCATCCGCTACATTCGGTATGCAACTAGGCATAGGATTGTCAAAGCAACACTTGAATTTTGCGTCACCAATCAAAGTTGAACTATCCATTACTGAAGCCTCAGCCCTCACTTTTTCATATCATGAGTGCAATCCAAATCAATTCACATAAGAATTTTTTTATAATATATCATAAACTTAGGACAGAATGAGAAAAATATATAAATTTATTATTTTTATTGATCATGAAAATAGATTTACCTGAGAACAAAATGATGACAACAATGCATGCAAGAGGAAGAAGTATTGTCACTCTAGCCATTTCAAAATAGTTAATTAGTATAATAGGTGCTATGGACTTAAACTTGAGTTGATGCAGTTTTATACACAATTAGAGGACCAAGTTTCCTTTTATGCCTCACCTAGAGTCGAAATAGTAGTCAAAACTCAAGTAAATACATATTTATGGAATCTCAATAAGATAACCTTCTTCTTAAAACATTATAGGAAATGTAAAAATTAGAGAATCAACTTATGTGGTGCATTTAATATCTTTTGTTTTTGAAAATTAATTGTTATTCAATTAAATATAGAATGGTCGTCATCTAATTATTTAGTTAACTAATAGGATCCTAAACAGTGATTTTGACTGGATGGTAAAATATGTTAAGTTTTATTTGGCATACAAAGGAATGGAAATCATTTTTTTAAATTGGTTTATTTATTATAGGTGAAATATGTTTTTGGTCCCTATAAAATTTGAGTTTTTTTGTTTTAGTTCCTTAAAAAGTTTCACTTTCCGTCAGCAGTTTTAGTCACTCGTGACTTTTAATAGCGCTAAGAAGCGCTATGAAAGACCAAAAAATGTCATTACAAATTATAAAGGATTAAAACTGCTAACGGAAAAAACTTATGGGACGAAAAGTTGATGGAAATTTTTTAGGAACAAAAACTAAAAAACCCAAATTTCTTAGGAATCAAAAGCATATTTTATTTAACCTTTTATTATATCTTTTAATATTCATATGAAAGATAAAAAAAATTTATACATTACATCTCACCTCATTTTCATCAAAAATGGCTCATAATTAATTTGAAACCTTCAAATTTAAATATAGGAGTTGTATTCCATTAGTTTTTTCCTTAGAAACCATATGGCTACATTTACCAACAACAAAAAAAGAAACCATATGAGAGGGTTTCTTGGATGACGGTTACTTAGCTACGAATAACATACACTAAGCCTATCATGCACTAAAAACTCAAAGAATTTACCCCACTAACTTTCTAGGGAGTTATCCACTATTTCCAACATTTTAGGGGCCTGGATGTGTCCATAACCGTTTCCACACTTAACTTTTGATTTTCAATGCAATTTCTCGCGTGCTTGACCCACTTGCCTTCATGTACTTTCCTTATATCTTCAAAGGCTCCCTCGATTAATGGTTCATCGGCTAAATCAGGCGTACCATGTTGGGCTAGCCAACAACTTCAGTGTGGATCTGCTATAGATTCTACTTTGGAAGTCATTCAAAAGGAAATGAACAAATTGAGAAGCCAGAAGTCCCAAATAGCTCTCTAAGACTTGCTCTTCATGAAATTAAGCATATCTCGGCTTACCTAAGCCGAGGTCTCACTCGACTAATGACTTAGTAATTTTTTCTTGTAGCGACGAAAAATCTGGGAAAGGATTCTTCGAAGTTCTAGATGAAGCCGCCACCAAAGTTTAGTTTAAGGGAAAATATTGGAAAATCCTATTGAATGGATAAGGGTCCTTGAGACCATATTTGGGTTTAGGAGTCGATTATGCGTGGGGAAGGTATTAGCACCCAACATCCTTCCTATGGAAGGTTACCTTCTAATTAGTTGTACTTAACTAATATTTTACCCTTTAAAAGAAAGAGACTTAATAAAAATTTTAGTTTTTTCTCGCTTGACAGAGTGGGCCTCTACTCCTATGTATCTCCGGATGTGATGGAGAATTCAAAGATACATAGTTTTTGGTAGAAATTTTTGTGGTTTGATGTTTAATAGTATAGGGATTTTAGGATTACTAAATCGCATGCGACTCATTCGTCCCTAGAACGATGCTTAACCTTGTCGCATGCGACCGCTTAATCCCCTATTTTTTTGAAAGTAAGATTTTTGACTTTTTTGAAAAATAGTTTGATATGAGGTGGTTTGATTTTATTGGAACAGGATCTTAGGACTCTTGAGCAATACGGTTCATTCGTCCTAAGATGGTGGTTTACTCCGATCATACGATCGACTTAACTCCCTATTTGTTTTTTTTATGAAAGTAAGGTTTTTTGGTCTTTGTTGTGAAAAATGGTTTGAGTATAGTGTTGTTTTAATAGGGATTTTAGGACTCTTGAGTCGTACGATTCATTTGTCCAAAAACGATGGCTAACCCGACTGTACGATCGACTTAACCCCCTATTTAGGTTTTTTGAAAAAAAATGTTTTTTTCTCAGGGAGATTGGTTTTTTTCGTACCCTCTCTTTCTCCTCATACCCCCCTATTTTAACAAAAAACCCATAAACGCCTCAACTTTTTATAAAAAATAAATAAATAAATAAAAAATTCCGAATTTACCTCATTTTTTGGTATATCCGGTTCATAAATTTGGAAATGGGGTGTTTCGTGGGGATTTTCGGATTTACCTCATACGTAGGTAAATCCGGTTCATAATTTGTGAACCGGATTTACCTCTTGGTTCGACCGGCTGCAGCGCCCCAGTGAGCATTGGACCGCCCAAACACTTCGGTCCATTCTGTCCTTCATCGCTTCAGCAAGGCCGACGGCTAGGATCCTTCCGCCCGATCTGATGGCTACGGTACACCTCCTTTCCCTATAAATAGAGGTCTGCCCCTCTACTTCGGTACGTCTCTCTCTTATTTGAAGCAATTCTCAGCTTAGACATAAGTAATTTTAATGAAGCCCTTTAGAAAAGTGACTGAAAGGCACGTACTGATGCTACAACACCCAAATGCTACAACATCAGATTTAACATTAAACCATTATTTAGAAGTTGCATAGTGAAAGGCATTCCAACTTGTTCCCATCTTGAATTTCCTACTATCCTTTACTTTTATTATTGTTTATGATTAAATTGGGTTCTACAACTTGTTATTTTACTTGCTTTTACTCACTAGCTTGCTTGCTAATTAAATATAAAAAAGAACTCAACAATCCTCGTGGGAACGATCTCTACTTACTTTATTCAATGAAGAAGATGAACAGATTGATGATTTTATTTTATTTTTAACAAAATGAAATTTATGTCCAAAAATAATTAAAAATGACATGTATTAATAGAGTGTAAGCCACTAAACCACATAAGCATCATAAAAGTCAAATAGACGTTTTTGTAACAAAGTTAAAAAAAAAGTGAAAAAGGGTAATAGTGCAATGAGTTTATAACATAAGGGATTCGTTTCAAAAAAATATAAAGGACCTATTCGGAATCTGAAAATAAATTAAGGGACACCGGAGCGATTTTTTCACACACACACACACACACACACATATATATATATATATATATATATATATATATATATATATATATATGGGGGTGACTTAGGTAACAACACCTACTTATTATGAGAAATGAGAACATTTAATTACAAGACCGCGTTGATTCTTTTTTAGTTAGTGTAACACCCTCATATTTCTATCTAATAGAAATACTCAAGTGTTCCTTTTTAGCATACATCAGAGATACAATTCCTGCTTAGGTTTACATCTTTACAAGATTAGCGGAAATGATACATAACTTAGATACAAATTCAAGTGATAAATCGTATACAAAGATACAAGGGAAAACCATAACTAATAATAGAAGGACTACGTCTTCCATTTCCTTCACCCGCACGCCATCCACTCGTGCCATAAAGGATCTTCTTTCCCTGTTTCTCTGTAAAACAACAACATTTGTAGGGTGAGATAACAAATCTCAATGAGTCTTACCGTGACCCCTTACCTATCACTCGGTCCAATTATAAAACATTTTTCCTTTCATAAAGATTATTTATGACGCACCCAATCCCTCGCCGAATTGGTCAATAGCGTTGGAAGTTTCCTCTCAACCTAAGTACACCTTGGCGCACCCAATTCCTTTCCGAATTGGTCAATAGCATTGAGAGGTTCCTCCCAACCTAAGTACGCCCATTTATTAGTAATTCAATATGAATTACAATACACAATCAATCACTGGTAATCCGATAAATAATTTACATTAGAGTTCATAATCCAATTCTTGATGACTATGTACAATTTAAATTTTAAACTATAGTTCACAACCCAATTCTTGATGGTTATGACTATCCTCTTTTTTAATCTAGTACAACACCTTAAACCATTTTTCTTTTCTTCGGTTTGCATGGTGAACCCAATCCACTCACAAAGAACAACCTCATATGGGCCTAGCTCGAGGGCTCATGACTTCCCTCTCCCTAGTGTACTATCCTCTTGGGTCGTCACCCATAATCGATATAATTAAATACCGTACCCGCATTGGGCCGTCTACTATGTTCAATATACTTTACATATATACAACCATAACTCATTCTATGATAGGTTATAATACCAATGAATTCATGAAATCAATCCAATCCACATTTAAGTTATAAAACATTTGGTTCCCACACGTACTCTAGGTTTTACGGTTTTTCGAAATATTCATAACATTAACCGCTTAATTCAAAACCACTTTGAACATGTATCAAAATTTCTAACGAAAATTCGACAGAGTTTCCTCTGAAATATGGACATCCCAAAAAAATACTTACCTGTATAACCAGTCCAGTCAAAATAATATGGTTTCTTTTTAAATTTCCAACACGCGTAATTTTTTGTAAAATACCGTTTTTGACTCGAAAATTTGCGAAACTCCGAATTTTGAAATCATTCAAACATAACACAAAAACAATATTTAAAATTCCCTAAACGTGAGTAAAACTCACCTCGTGTGATGAAAATCACACAAAACCGAAACTTCTTGAAGGTCAAACGATTCTGAAAACCTCACTAACTCATCCCGAACTCGTTCAACCGCTTCTAAACCGAATGTATTCTGGACAGCATCTCTGTGCAGTTTTTGAATGAGCATAACTTATTCAATTTCTAACTAAAACCATCCAAACCAGTGCCTAATGTGTAGATAATTTTGTCTATTTTCCAATGGTTCAAGTCCCACACTGATATGACAAGTATTCAGAGAGTTATTGCTAAAACAATGTGGCTGGTGCAAAATCGTTACTGTTACAAAAGTGAAACTTGTAACTAATTGTTCTCTCTCAATACACAGTCAAATCAAGTGATTCTTGTGCCTATTTCGAAGGACTTTTTGTCTACTTTCCAACGAAACAAGAATTATTTAAAACAGAGTTCAATTGAGAACTCAAGACCTGAAAAACTGAACCTATACACAGTTTAATTTCAGAAATTTGACATAACTTGAGACACTCATAACTTGAGCTACACAACTCCAAATTTAACGAAACCAGTGCCAAAACGACCGGCGTGAAGTGTATTTTCAAAAACAATCAGAAACATAATTTTTGGATTAACCAAACAGTCCCAGTTCTAAGGAAACCGTAGCTGTGTCCAGATTTTCTAAAACAACGAGTTCGAGACCAAATTGTGTTTTTCGCGACTCAAAATTTACGAAACGCGAGCAATTTCGACAACCACAGAAATCGATCAGTCAACACAACATAAAACAAAACCCTAAGCGAGTAAAACTCACCTATCGTGATGAAAATCACGAAACACCGAGACTTTTCCGAAGCTCACGATCCCGAACTCGCTCCGAAACTTCACGAACTCAAACCGAACCGTTCCAAAAGCTCCCAAACAGCTCCCAATTGAAAAAAACAGCAGCTCAACCCTCTCCTCCTTCTGTTCCACGAACCAAACAGCAAGGGGAAACACTCCTAAGCTTCCAAATTCGAAACCCAAGCATTCAAAACCCTAACTTGAGCTTCCCAAACCTTAAGCTAGCTTCCAAATCACCAAACTTCATTTTCTTCAACCTTGAGCTCTAATGGGTCATCAATGGCACTTGGAGAATGAGAGGGAACCAAGTCAAGAAATTAGTACCTTTGGATTGAGAAGAAGAAATGGAGTATAAAGGAAGTGTTTATTACTTACATGCAATGGAGGATCTTGAAGATCTTCTCCTTCTCTCTCTTCTTCCTCCCCCACGGCTCATCTCTCTCTCTCTCGACTTCTCTCTTTCTCTCTCTAACTTTCCTCTTCTTTCTCTCCCTATGTTTCTTTTCTCTTTCTATTTCTTTCTTTCTTTCCTTTTATTTCTTATCCGTATACTCTCTCCCTCTCTCTCTTTATCTCTTACTTTATTTCACACAAGTGAGGAATGAGAGAGTGTTTGGATATTTTTGGTGTCTTAGAGCTCATTTAATGTGAGTGGTATAAAGACTAAAATACCCCTAGCGTTCTAATTTCCACTCAATAATGCATTTAAATTATATACTCAAGCAATTATAAATTGCTTCCGCGACAACCTCACATCCGTGACTTGATTTATTACCTATTCGAGTAATAAATCACTCGTTAATTTCTTAATTCGAAATTAACGAAATTAGGGATGTTACAATCACCCCAACTTGGGAACTTTGTCCTCAAAATTGAACAAACATACCTCAAGAGAACAAATACGAATATCTAGTCCGCATCTCGTTCTCCAATCCCACATAGCTTCCTAGACCGAAGAACCATCCCAACCACTTAACAATTGGAGTTGTTCTCGTCTGAAGCATCTTCTCTCTACATTCTATGATATGACTTGGATTGGAAAGGTATTTCCTCAATTGGAATACGTGAAACACATCACGTAGATTGGACAATACAAAAGGTAAAGCTATACAACACACCACTAGCACAATACGCTCGATGATTTGGAAAGATCCAATATACCGAAGACGATGTTCTACTGTAACAATGATTGATGAAACTCTTACAATACGGGGTCACCAGATTTAACTCTAGTGGTCTACTCCTTTTGACAACATATTTCTGTTGAATAATTCTGAGCTTTCTTCCATTCTCACTATATACTCAATAGTTTTCAATTTAAAGTCATGAGTCAAACAATTCTCCTCATGAAACTTCAATTTCCTGGATTCATAAACTACCACTTACTGATGTTGCTTAAGAACACATCCTAAACCCTACTTCGAGGCGTCATTGTAACTCTGAAACCTCAGGGACGGATCCTGAAGAATTAGGATGGAAACATAAATTAGCCTCTCTTGCAACTCTAGAAAACATTCTCCACAATCAGAATCTCATTCACATGGCTGACCCTTACAAGTTAACCGAGGGAGTGGAATAACTAACTGCGAGAATTCTCAGATGAATCTACGATGAAAACCAGTTACCTTCCATGCAAAACAACACTTCTTGACTGATTCCTTTTTGAATGCTATAGATATCAGTTACATTATATATAGCCAAAGCCTCATTACAATATCGCAGATATTTCTCGTACTCTCCTCCATATTTACTGACCTCGCATGCGGTTTACGCTTATCAATATTATATACTTCAAAGACCTTTCATCATCATTGTCCTCGAATCATCATTTAAGGCATTGACCTTAACCTTCCCAGTACTTTTTCCTACAAATTTTCCACTTCCCCATACAAACTATAGGAACTTGATTAACATCTTTTATTCCATTCCGAAAACTCATTTCCCATCAAGCTATGTAATGGACATGGCCGCCGATAACTGGATGGCATTCATGACCCGTTATTTGATTCTAAGAAATGACCGCAGTAAGGAAAAATAAAATATCACATGTGAGGGAAAATATACTCAAGCTGATTTATATATATTACGAGGCACTCGCCGCACCTAAGAAATCACAATTCAAAGGTTTAGCATTCAACCTCTTCTCTCAGAGTACATTCAGAACAATGTGGAGATGCTGATCATGATCCGCAATGGTCTTTGTGTACACCAAGATGTTATCAGTGAAAATTTCAACAACTAATCTAAGTACGGGGGTAAACTTGGTTCATGAAATTCATGAATACCGTAGGAGCATTAGTTAGACCAAAAAGCAACACTACTCACTCGTAATGTCTATATCTAGTATGGATAGCTGTCTTCGGAATACCTAAAGCCCTAACCTTAAACTAAAAATAACCCGACCTTAGATCAATCTTTAAAAATACAAGATAATGCATCCGACGTTGATTCTGAGAACAATTCTCACTATTTTACTCATACCTTTGGTCCCACAATTTGCCAAACTCCACAATTCTCCAAACATAACCATAACCCCTAACATATCCATCGAGAAGTAAGGTGTTTAACACTTCATTGATTCAGTCTTCCTATAGGACAACACCGCTTCCAATACTTTAAGTCATAGAAAGTTCCATCCTTGTAGTATACCTAGTTTACTAGTAAAATACCTCATTGTTGTTAACTTTTGAAAACTCTCCTGATTGTTGAAAGGCTATGACTACTATTAACCATTTCCATGAAATAAATCCTTTTGAAAAGTACAATGATCATCATTCTAAATCGGGTTCTAAGAATCTATTCTTAATGACTGGAAGTCCTTGTCCAACTCTCCGGACCTCTAATGGGTATATGGCCAATAAACACTTTAAGGCTTAACAACTTAGAGTAAGGTAGAAGTACATTTCAGAATACCATTGAACAATTAGTTCAAATCCTCCTCAGATGTGTAAAAATTTTCGTTAGCTTTCCAACGCATCCCGGAACATCAAAATCGGAGTTCCGAATTAAAAGATATAAATAAAACAAGTCGGAGAACTGACGAAAATTTCTCACAGACCAAGATTGGCTTGCTCATAATCCCAAGGAAATAATAAAGTTATTTCGGTTACCATAACCTACTAATCTCATCTTGAATGGAACTTGGTTCGTAAACAAGATGTCGAATCCGACCCCATCAAGATTTGGTTCTGTAGCCAATATTGAAATTGCACTACAGCTTACTAGATCGGATTCATGGCATTTCGAAATGTGGCTTTGAGGAAAAGAACCTGATCAATACTTGCAGTTATCTAAAAGAATGTCTCTAACTGCGACATAAGTTGGGGTTTACTTTAACCATAAGGTAAGGTTATCGTACAACCGTATTTCGATAACTGATAGACTGACTAATCAATGGTCAGGATTTCGGGGTTTCAATTAATCTTAACAGATCTTACGATACTGGCTTTATTACTGCCCAAAGGCTTTGCTTAATTGTAGCTCTCTAAACAACCCACCACGACTTAAGCTGCAACACAACAGTCGCTCCAATTCCAAGAACTAAACAGTTGCCCACAGATTCCTCGAACTAATCTGGCTGCCCATTGCTTACTTCAGAACACCATCTGTAGCCCTCTGCTTCCGCTGCGTGCTCTGATAAACCGAGAAGGCCAGAATTCCTATGGTTTAGGGTTTGGACATTTTCGGGGCTGAGGCAAATAATTGTCATCATTCTCAGTAACTCACATGAAACATTGAGTGGATCCTGACTCAATACTTCACATAATATACTGAAAGGTTCTAACATTTAATTGTCTAAGTCCCTAGCTGACTCGATCTAACCTTTTGACCAAACGGTCTCTACGTCCGACTAGGTCGAACTGCTCTGATACCAAAATGTAACACCCTCATATTTCTATTAGATAGAAATATGAGGGTGTTACAGTTAGAGATCACATGAGTTCTTATAATTAATGACGTAATCTTGAATCACTAAATTTAGTCTAACAATTATAATTAAATATTCTCATTTATCATATATATATATATACACACACACACACTCACAATCTTATATTTAATAAAAGAAAACTGCAATAACTTAGTAACTTATTTATGTAGTCGAGATGATTTTGAGCTATTGATCAGTTTTTAAAGTTGTTACTATATATTATATTGATAATAAAACCTTTATACTTTCTTTTTATTATTGCACATAAGTGACAAATATTTATATCACTTTTATTTTAGGAATGTATACATTTATAGACTTAAAACTTAATGATGGAGTCCTCAATTTCATTTAAGAAATATGGATGATCTAAACTCATGAAAAATATAGTAAATAACATTCCATTTTAGTTTGTGTAAAAAAACATGTTAATAAAAAAAGTGTGTAAAAAAACTTTCAATTTTAGTTCTAGAAACATTTATATCATTAAATGCAACATGATCAAGTCTCAACGGGGAAGCATTATATGTTTTTGGTAACTCGGTATAATTTTATAGTTTATAGGAACATATCAATTTCAATTACACACACACACAAATATATATATATATATATATATATATATATATATTATTTATAATTATTATTTTGTATGATTCTGGACTAGGAAATTTGATTTATGTTCAGTGTATTTTTATAGTCTTTGAACACATGTCAATATATATAAACTTATTTAGCTTTTATAGATTATCAAATTTTTTGGTCTCTATAGAAAAACATTACATGTTTAGGGTGTAATTTTATTCTCTTTGAACATTTATCTTATTAATTTTTTATATTTTTATTATTTTTGAATAATTATTTTATTTTCAGTAACTTTAAGGAAACAGTACATGTTGTCACACTAATTTTACTGTAAGTTTTAAACATATTAATTTTAAAGATTTAATATTTTATTTATTAGAGCTAATACGCTGCTACCCATGCAAATGCGCACGCACCTATACCTCCAATGAAGTGCGCCGTGATGGAGAATGTGGGTGTGTGTGAGAGCTAATTAAAGGGAAGTATTTCAGCTTCAAGGATTTTCTGTGACTAATTTATATGATACATCCCATATTATTAATTTCTTTTAAAATCTACTAATTTATTTTGTTTTGTCAAACTATAGTGGGTGCTAAAAATAAATTTGAAATCTACAAATGAAACATCTGAGATGTTGGATTTAAAATATAGCAATATTATTCCATTTGCTTTGTTTAGTACAAACCATGGCTACAGCCTGCATTAGTGCATCCCTAATAGCGATTATTCATTGTTTATTACAAATAATCAGCAATAACAATGACAATTTCCCATAGTTTTACAAAATCCCCTTTGTAGCGCTTACGTGAGCGGAGGTGATTACATTGAGCATCCGCTACATTCGGTATGCAACTAGGCATAGGATTGTCAAAGCAACACTTGAATTTTGCGTCACCAATCAAAGTTGAACTATCCATTATCAAGCCTCACTTTCGCTTTTTCATATCATGAGTGCAATCCAAATCAATTCACATAAGAATTTTTTTATAATATATCATAAACTTAGGACAGAATGAGAAAAATATATAAATTTATTATTTTTATTGATCATGAAAATAGATTTACCTGAGAACAAAATGATGACAACAATGCATGCAAGAGGAAGAAGTATTGTCACTCTAGCCATCTTCAAAATAGTTAATTAGTATAATAGGTGCTATGGACTTAAACTTGAGTTGATGCAGTTTTATACACAATTAGAGGACCAAGTTTCCTTTTATGCCTCACCTAGAGTCGAAATAGTAGTCAAAACTCAAGTAAATACATATTTATGGAATCTCAATAAGATAACCTTCTTCTTAAAACATTATAGGAAATGTAAAAATTAGAGAATCAACTTATGTGGTGCATTTAATATCTTTTGTTTTTGAAAATTTAATTGTTATTCAATTAAATATAGAATGGTCGTCATCTAATTATTTAGTTAACTAATAGGATCCTAAATGATGATTTTGACTGGATGGTAAAATATGTTAAGTTTTATTTGGCATACAAAGGAATGGAAATCATTTTTTTAAATTGGTTTATTTATTATAGGTGAAATATGTTTTTGGTCCCTATAAAATTTGAGTTTTTTGTTTTAGTTCCTTAAAAGTTTCACTTTCCGTCAAGCCAGCTTTAGTCACTGTGACTTTTAATAGCGCTAAGAAGCGCTATGAAAGACCAAAAATGTCATTACAAATTATAAAGGATTAAAACGCTAACTTGGAAAAAACTTATGGGACGAAAAGTTGATGGAATTTTTTAGAACAAAAACTAAAAACCCAAATTTCTTAGGAATCAAAAGCATATTTTATTTAACCTTTTATTATATCTTTTAATATTCATATGAAAGATAAAAAAATTTATACATTACATCTCACCTCATTTTCATCAAAAATGGCTCATAATTAATTTGAAACCTTCAAATTTAAATATAGGAGTTGTATTCCATTAGTTTTTTCCTTAGAAACCATATGGCTACATTTACCAACAACAAAAAAGAAACCATATGAGAGGGTTTCTTGGATGACGGTTACTTAGCTACGAATAACATACACTAAGCCTATCATGCACTAAAAACTCAAAGAATTTACCCCACTAACTTTCTAGGGAGTTATCCACTATTTCCAACATTTTAGGGGCTGGATGTGTCCATAACCGTTTCCACACTTAACTTTTGATTTTCAATGCAATTTCTCGCGTGCTTGACCCACTTGCCTTCATGTACTTTCCTTATATCTTCAAAGGCTCCTCGATTAATGGTTCATCGGCTAAATCAGGCGTACCATGTTGGGCTAGCCAACAACTTCAGTGTGGATCTGCTATAGATTCTACTTTGGAAGTCATTCAAAAGGAAATGAACAAATTGAGAAGCCAGAAGTCCCAAATAGCTCTCTAAGACTTGCTCTTCATGAAATTAAGCATATCTCGGCTTACCTAAGCCGAGGTCTCACTCGACTAATGACTTAGTAATTTTTTCTTGTAGCGACGAAAAATCTGGGAAAGGATTCTTCGAAGTTCTAGATGAAGCCGCCACCAAAGTTTAGTTTAAGGGAAAATATTGGAAAATCCCTATTGAATGGATAAGGGTCCTTGAGACCATATTTGGGTTTAGGAGTCAGTTATGCGTGGGGAAGGTATTAGCACCCATAACATCCTTCCTATGGAAGGTTACCTTCTAATTAGTTGTACTTAACGAATATTTTACCCTTTAAAAAGAAAGAGACTTAATAAAAATTTTAGTTTTTTCTGCTTGACAGGAGTGGGCCTCTACTCCTATGTATCTCCAGATGTGATGGAGAATTCAAAGATACATAGTTTTTTGGTAGAAATTTTTTGTGGTTTGATGTTTAATAGTATAGGGATTTTAGGATTACTAAATCGTACGACTCATTCGTCCTAGAACGATGCTTAACCTTGTCGTACGACCAGCTTAATCCCCTATTTTTTTTGAAAGTAAGATTTTTGACTTTTTTTGAAAAATAGTTTGATATGAGGTGGTTTGATTTTATTGGAATAGGGATCTTAGGACTCTTGAGCGATACGGTTCATTCGTCCTAAGATGGTGGTTTACCTGATCATACGATCGGCTTAACTCCCTATTTGTTTTTTTTATGAAAGTAAGGTTTTTTGGTCTTTGTTGTGAAAAATGGTTTGAGTATAGTGTTGTTTTAATAGGGATTTTAGGACTCTTGAGTCGTACGATTCATTTGTCCAAAAACGATGGCTAACCCGACTGTACGATCGACTTAACCCCCTATTTAGGTTTTTTGAAAAAAAAAAAAATTCTCATGGAGTTTGGTTTTTTTTTCGTACCCCCTATTTCTCCCTCATACCCCCATTTTAACAAAAAACCAATAAACGCCCTTAACTTTTTATAAAAAATAAATAAATAAATAAATAATTCAGAATTTACCTCATTTTTTGGTATATCCGCGGTTCATAAATTTGGAAATGGGGTGTTTCGTGGGGATTTTCGGATTTACCTCATACGTAGGTAAATCCGGTTCATAATTTGTGAACCGGATTTACCTCATCGTTCGACTGGTCGCAGCGCCTGATGAGCATTGGACCGGCCAAACACTTCGGTCCATTCTGTCCTTCATCGCTTCAGCAGGGCCGACGGCTAGGATCCTTCCGCCCGATCCGATGGCTACGGTACGCCTCCTTTCCCTATAAATAGAGGACTTCCCCTCTACTCCGGTACGTCTCTCTCTTATTTGAAGCAATTCTCAGCTTAGACATAAGTAATCTTAATGAAGCCCTTTAGAAAAGTGACTGAAAGGCACGTACTAATGCTACAGCACCCAAATGCTACAACATCAGATTTAACATTAAACCATTATTTAGAAGTTGCATAGTGAAAGGCATTCCAATTTGTTCCCATCTTGAATTTCCTACTATCCTTTACTTTTATTATTGTTTATAATTAAATTGGGTTCTACAACTTGTTATTTTACTTGCTTTTACTCACTAGCTTGCTTGCTAATTAAATATAAAAAAGAACTCAACAATCCTCGTGGGAACGATCTCCACTTACTTTATTCAATGAAGAAGATGAACAGATTGATGATTTTATTTTATTTTTTAACAAAATGAAATTTATGTCCAAAAATAATTAAAAATGACATGTATTAATAGAGTGTAAGCCACTAAACCACATAAGCATCCTAAAAGTCAAATAGACGCGTTTTTGTAACAAAGTTAAAAAAAAAAAAAGTGAAAAAGGGTGATAGTGCAATGAGTTTATAACATAAGGGATTCGTTTCAAAAAATATAAAGGACCTATTCTAATCAAAATAAATTAAGGGACACCAAGCGATTTTTTCACACACACACACACATATATATATATATATATATATATATATATATATATATATATATATATATATATATATATATATATATATATATATATATATATATATATATATATAGGTGACTTAGGTAACAACACCTACTTATTATGAGAAATGAGAAAATTTAATTACAAGACCGCGTTGATTCTTTTTTAGTTAGAGATCATATGAGTTCTTATAATTAATGACGTAATCTTGAATCGCTAAATTTAGTCTAACGATTATAATTAAATATTCTCATTTCTCATATATATATATATATATATATATATATATATATATATATATATATATACACACACACACTCACAATCTTATATTTAATAAAAGAAAACTGCAATAACTTAGTAACTTATTTATGTAGTAGAGATGATTTTGAGCTATTGATCAGTTTTTAAAGTTGTTACTATATATTATATTGATAATAAAACCTTTATACTTTCTTTTTATTATTGCACATAAGTGACAAATATTTATATCACTATTATTTTAGGAATGTATACATTTATACACTTAATACTTAATGATGGAGTCCTCAATTTCATTTAAGAAATATGGATGATCTAAACTCATGAAAAATATAGTAAATAACATTCCATTTTAGTTTGTGTAAAAAAACATGTTAATAAAAAAAGTGTGTAAAAAACATTCAATTTTAGTTTTAGAAACATTTATATCATTAAATGCAACATGATCAAGTCTCAACGGGGAAGCATTATATGTTTTTGGTAACTCGGTATAATTTTATAGTTTATAGGAACATATCAATTTCAATTACACACACACACACACACACACACACACACACACACACACACACACACACACACACACATATATATATATATATATATATATCTATTATTTATAATTATTATTTTTTATGATTCTGGACTAGGAAATTTGATTTATGTTCAGTGTATTTTTATAGTCTTTGAACACATGTCAAATATATAAACTTATTTAGCTTTTATAGATTATCAAATTTTTTGGTCTCTACAGAAAAACATTACATGTTAAGGGTGTAATTTTATTCTATTTGAACATTTATCTTATTAATTTTTTATATTTTTATTAATTTTGAATAATTATTTTATTTTCAGTAACTTTAAGGAAACAGTACATGTTTGGAAAATATTGGAAAATCGCTATTGAATGGATAAGGGTCCTTGAGACCATATTTGGGTTTAGGAGTCAGTTATGCGTGGGGAAGGTATTAGCACCCCGCAACATCCTTCCTATGGAAGGTTACCTTCTAATTAGTTGTACTTAACGAATGTTTTACCCTTTTAAAAGAAAGAGACTTAATAAAAATTTTAGTTTTTTCTGCTTGACAGGAGTGGGCCTCTACTCCTATGTATCTCCAGATGTGATGGAGAATTCAAAGCTACATAGTTTTTTGGTAGAAATTTTTTGTGGTTTGATGATTAATAGTATAGGAATTTTAGGATTACTAAATCCTACGACTCATTCACCCTAGAACGATGCTTAACCTTGTCGTACGACCGACTTAATCCCCTATTTTTTTTGAAAATAAGATTTTTTACTTTTTTTGAAAAATAGTTTGATATGAGGTGGTTTGATTTTATTGGAATAGGGATCTTAGGACTCTTGAGCGATACGGTTCATTCGTCCTAAGATTGTGGTTTACCTGATCATACGATCGACTTAACTCCCTATTTGGTTTTTTTATGAAAGTAAGGTTTTTTGGTCTTTGTTGTGAAAAATGGTTTGAGTATAGTGTTGTTTTAATAGTGATTTTAGGACTCTTGAGTCGTACGATTCATTTGTCCAAAAACGATGGCTAACCCGACTGTACGATCGACTTAACCCCCTATTTAGGTTTTTTGAAAAAAAAATGTTTTTTTCTCAGGGAGTTTGGTTTTTTTTTCGTACCCCCTCTTACACCCTCATACCCCTATTTTAACAAAAAACCCATAAACGCCCTCAACTTTTTATAAAAAATAAATAAATAAATAAAAAATTCCGAATTTACCTCATTTTTTGGTATATCCGGTTCATAAATTTGGAAATGGGGTGTTTCGTGGGGATTTTGGATTTACCTCATACGTTAGGTAAATCCGGTTCATAATTTGTGAATCGGATTTACCTACTGTTCCGACCTGGGCTGCAGCGCCCCAGTGAGCATTGGACCGCCCAAACACTTCGGTCCATTCTGTCCTTCATCGCTTCAGCAGGGCCGACGGCTAGGATCCTTCCGCCCGATCTGATGGCTACGGTACGCCTCCTTTCCCTATAAATAGAGGTCTGCCCCTCTACACCGGTACGTCTCTCTCTTATTTGAAGCAATTCTCAGCTTAGACATAAGTAATTTTAATGAAGCCCTTTAGAAAAGTGACTGAATAGCACGTACTGATGCTACAACACCCAAATGCTACAACATCAGATTTACCATTAAACCATTATTTAGAAGTTGCATAGTGAAAAGCATTCCAACTTGTTCTCATCTCGAATTTCCTACTATCCTTTACTTTTATTATTGTTTATGATTAAATTGGGTTCTAAAACTTGTTATTTTACTTGTTTTTACTCACTAGCTTGCTTGCTAATTAAATATAAAAAAGAACTCAACAATCCTCGTGGGAACGATCTCTACTTACTTTATTCAATGAAGAAGATGAACAGATTGATGATTTTATTTTATTTTTTAACAAAATGAAATTTATGTCCAAAAATAATTAAAAATGACATGTATTAATAGAGTGTAAGCCACTAAACCACATAAGCATCCTAAAAGTCAAATAGACGTTTTTGTAACAAAGTTAAAAAAAAAGTGAAAAAGGGTAATAGTGCAATGAGTTTATAACATAAGGGATTCGTTTCAAAAAAATATAAAGGACCTATTCGGAATCTGAAAATAAATTAAGGGACACCGGAGCGATTTTTTCACACACACACACACACACACACACACACACACACACACACACACACACACACATATATATATATATATATATATATATATATATATATATGGGGGTGACTTAGGTAACAACACCTACATATTATGAGAAATGAGAACATTTAAATACAAGACCGCGTTGATTCTTTTTTAGTTAGAGATCACATGATTTCTTATAATTAATGACGTAATCTTGAATCACTAAATTTAGTCTAACGATTATAATTAAATATTCTCATTTCTTATATATATATATATATATATATATATATATATATATATATACACACACACACACACTCACAATCTTATATTTAATAAAAGAAAACTGCAATAACTTAGTAACTTATTTATGTAGTCGAGATGATTTTGAGCTATTGATCAGTTTTTAAAGTTGTTACTATATATTATATTAATAATAAAACCTTTATACTTTCTTTTTATTATTGCACATAAGTGACAAATATTTATATCACTTTTATTTTAGGAATGTATACATTTATACACTTAAAACTTAATGATGGAGTCCTCAATTTCATTTAAGAAATATGGATGATCTAAACTCATGAAAAATATAGTAAATAACATTCCATTTTAGTTTGTGTAAAAAAACATGTTAATAAAAAAAGTGTGTAAAAAAACTTTCAATTTTAGTTCTAGAAACATTTATATCATTAAATGCAACATGATCAAGTCTCAATGGGGAATCATTATATGTTTTTGGTAACTCGGTATAATTTTATAGTTTATAGGAACATATCAATTTCAATTACACACACACACACAAATATATATATATATATATATATATATATATATATATATATATATATATATATATATATATATTATTTATAATTATTATTTTGTATGATTCTGGACTAGGAAATTTGATTTATGTTCAGTGTATTTTTATAGTCTTTGAACACATGTCAAATATATAAACTTATTTAGCTTTTATAGATTATCAAATTTTTTGGTCTCTACAGAAAAACATTACATGTTAAGGGTGTAATTTTATTCTCTTTGAACATTTATCTTATTAATTTTTTATATTTTTATTATTTTTGAATAATTATTTTATTTTCAAGAACTTTAAGGAAACAAGTACATGTTGTCACACTAATTTTACTGTAAGTTTTAAACATATTAATTTTAAAGATTTAATATTTTATTTATTAGAGCTAATACGCTGCTACCCATGCAAATGCGCACGCACCTATACCGCCAATGAAGTGCGCCGTGATGGCGAATGCGGGTGTGTGTGAGAGCTAATTAAAGGGAAGTATTTCAGCTGCAAGGATTTTCTGTGACTAATTTATATGATACATCCCATGTTATTAATTTCTTTTAAAATCTACTAATTTATTTTGTTTTGTCAAACTATAGTGGGTGCTAAAAATAAATTTGAAATCTACAAATGAAACATCTGAGATGTTGGATTTAAAATATTGCAATATTATTCCATTTGCTTTGTTTAGTACAAACCATGGCTACAGCCTGCATTAGTGCATCCCTAATAGCGATTATTCATTGTTTATTACAAATAATCAGCAATAACAATGACAATTTCCCATAGTTTTACAAAATCCCCTTTGTAGCGCTTCGTGAGCGGATGTGATTACATTGAGCATCCGCTACATTCGGTATGCAACTAGGCATAGGATTGTCAAAGCAACACTTGAATTTTGCGTCACCAATCAAAGTTGAACTATCCATTATCAAGCCTCACTTCGCTTTTTCATATCCCGAGTGCAATCCAAATCAATTCACATAAGAATTTTTTTATAATATATCATAAACTTAGGACAGAGTGAGAAAAATATATAAATTTATTATTTTTATTGATCATGAAAATAGATTTACCTGAGAACAAAATGATGACAACAATGCATGCAAGAGGAAGAAGTATTGTCACTGTAGCCATCTTCAAAATAGTTAATTAGTATAATAGGTGCTATGGACTTAAACTTGAGTTGATGCAGTTTTATACACAATTAGAGGACCAAGTTTCCTTTTATGCCTCACCTAGAGTCGAAATAGTAGTCAAAACTCAAGTAAATACATATTTATGGAATCTCAATAAGATAACCTTCTTCTTAAAACATTATAGGAAATGTAAAAATTAGAGAATCAACTTATGTGGTGCATTTAATATCTTTTGTTTTTGAAAAATTAATTGTTATTCAATTAAATATAGAATGGTCGTCATCTAATTATTTAGTTAACTAATAGTATCCTAAACAGTGATTTTGACTGGATGGTTGTAACATCCCTAATTTCGTTAATTTCAAATTAAGAAATTAACGAGTGATTTATTACTCGAATAGGTAATAAATCAAGTCACGGATATGAGGTTGTGACGAAAACAATTTATAATTGCCGGAGACAATAATTTAAATGCATAAACTGAGTGGAAATTAGTACTCTAAGGGTATTTTAGGATTTATACGACTTCCGTTAAATGATCTCCGAGACACAAAAAGTATCCAAAATACTCTCTCATTCCACACTTGTGATAAAATAAGAAAGAATTAAGAAAGAGAAGAAAATGTGGCAGAGAGAGAGAGATAAGGAAGGAAGGAATTAAGAAATGGATAAAATAATATAAAAGAGAAAGAAGTGATAAAGAAAGAAAAAATGGAACGGCGTGAAACAGAGGAAAAACGGAGAGGAGAATGGCGTGAGGGAGAGAAGAGGAAAAATTGGAACTCTCCGCGAATACTCAACGGTTGTAAGTGATTTTCGTCTCATCTTCTTCCATTTTTCGTCCTCTATCTATTGGTACCACTTTCACACCCTAATTTCTTCTCTAACTCAAGTTACCATTAATGGGTTTTGAAGCTCAAAATTGGGGATTTATGGATTTAAGCGAAATTGAAGCTTGGAATTGATGATTGGAAGCTCAACAACTGATGTGGAGTGTTCGGTTCCGGGTTTGGAGCGGATCCGGAGCGCGTTCGTGAAGTTTCGAAATCGGGAGCTTTGGAGAGCTTCGGTTTGGTGTGATTTTCATCACACGAGGTGAGTTTTACTCACGTTAGGGAATTTCAAATATTGTTTTCGTGTTATGTTTGAATAATTTCGAAATTCGAGTCTCGTAAATTTTCAAGTCAAAACGGTATTTTACGAAAATTACATGTAGTGGAAATTGAAAAAGAAACCATATGATTTTGAAGGTTCGGTTCGAAGAGTTTTCGAAAAAGTCGGGTTTCGTTAATTTTTGAGTCAAAAAAATCGTTTTTCGGAAAGGTTACGTTTTTCGGTTAAATTGTTATTACATATGTTGATATGTGGACTGAATTGACTGGAATATATGTTGAACTGGAATATATGTCTAGACTGGTTTTACAGGTAAATTATATTATTTCGGAATGTCCGTATTACAGAGGAAACTCTGCCGAATTTTCGTTAGAAATTCTGATACAAATCTAGAATGGTTTTGAAATAACGGTTAATATTATGATTATTTCGAAAAACCGGAAAATGTAGAGTACGTGTGGGAACCAAATGTTTTCTAACTTGAATGTTAACTGGACGGCTTTTCATGAGCGTGTGTGTGTAATAATATGTTATTGCAACATATTATGTATTGAGTTATGTTGGTATATGAGTTATATCGTGTATGTGTAAATGGCCCTATGTGGGTGTGATATAAAAATTATATCGAGTCGGGTGACGACCCTGTTGTATTAGCATACTAGGCGGGAGGTCATATGCCCCTAACCTAGGCCCCATAAAATAATTTCCATGTGTTGGAAAGGGGGTTCACCGGGGTTAGCATTGTGTATGCAGGTCGGTGTTATGCTATGAATTCACCGGGATTTGCATTGTGTATGCAGTCGGTGATTAGCACTGTGTGTGCAGTTGATGGTTAGCACTGTGTGTGCAATTGATTATGTGCGTGGTTTATTAGTTAAACCACGAAGTAAATAAATGTTTTTATAAATGGACCGAGTGATAGGTAAGGGGTCGCGGTAAGACTCACTGAGATATGTTATCTCACCCTATCATATGTTGTTGTTTTCAGATAAACAGGGAAAGAAGAAGGTCGTATGGCACGAGTAGGTGGCATGCTCGAATAGAAGATTAAAGATTTAGTCTTCCTTCTGTCTTTAGGTTTTCCTTGTTATTTTTGTATCAGTTTATAACTTAAATTTGTTTAAGTTATTTATTGGTTTTCTGCTATTCTTGTAAGGATTGTAAATCTAAGCAAGGAAATTTATACTCTGATGTAAGCTAATTTGTATGTTTTGGTATTTCTATTGTTTAGAAATACTAGGGTGTTACAATGGTAAAATATGTTAAGTTTTATTTGGCATACAAAGGAATGGAAATCATTTTTTTAAATTGGTTTATTTATTATAGGTGAAATATGTTTTTGGTCCCTATAAAATTTGAGTTTTTTTGTTTTAGTTCCTTAAAAAGTTTCACTTTCCGTCAGCTGTTTTAGTCACTCGTGACTTTTAATAGCGCTAAGAAGCGCTATGAAAGACCAAAAAATGTCATTACAAATTATAAGGGATTAAAACTGCTAACGGAAAAAACTTATGGGACGAAAAGTTGATGGAAATTTTTTAGGAACAAAAACTAAAAAACCCAAATTTTTAGGAATCAAAAGCATATTTTATTTAACCTTTTATTATATCTTTTAATATTCATATGAAAGATAAAAAAAAATTATACAATACATCTCACGTCATTTTCATCAAAAATGGCTCATAATTAATTTGAAACCTTCAAATTTAAATATAGGAGTTGTATTCCATTAGTTTTTTCCTTAGAAACCATATGGCTACATTTACCAACAACAAAAAAAGAAACCATATGAGAGGGTTTATTGGATGACGGTTACTTAGCTACGATTAACATACACTAAGCCTATCATGCACTAAAAACTCAAAGAATTTACCCCACTAACTTTCTAGGGAGTTATCCACTATTTCAAACATTTTAGGGGCCTGGATGTGTCCATAACCGTTTCCACACTTAACTTTTGATTTTCAATGCAATTTCTCGCGTGCTTGACCCACTTGCCTTCATGTACTTTCCTTATATCTTCAAAGGCTCCCTCGATTAATGGGTCATCGGCTAAATCAGGCGTACCATGTTGGGCTAGCCAACAACTTCACTGTGGATCTGCTATAGATTCTACTTTGGAAGTCATTCAAAAGGAAATGAACGAATTGAGAAGCCAGAAGTCCCAAATAGCTCTCTAAGACTTGCTCTTCATGAAATTAAGCATATCTCGGCTTACCTAAGTCGAGGTCTCACTCGACTAATGACTTAGTAATTTTTTGTTGTAGCGACGAAAAATCTGTGAAAGGATTCTTCGAAGTTCTAGATGAAGCCGCCACCAAAGTTTAGTTTAAGGGAAAATATTGGAAAATCCCTATTGAATGGATAAGGGTCCTTGAGACCATATTTGGGTTTAGGAGTCAGTTATGCGTGGGGAAGGTATTAGCACCCCACAACATCCTTCCTATGGAAGGTTACCTTCTAATTAGTTGTACTTAACGAATATTTTACCCTTTAAAAAGAAAGAGACTTAATAAAAAATTTAGTTTTTTCTGCTTGACAGGAGTGGGCCTCTACTCCTATGTATCTCTAGATGTGATGGAGAATTCAAAGCTACATAGTTTTTTGGTAGAATTTTTTAGTGGTTTGATGTTTAATAGTATAGGGATTTTAGGATTACTAAATCGTACGACTCATTCGTCCTAGAACGATGCTTAACCTTGTCGTACGACCGACTTAATCCCCTATTTTTTTTGAAAGTAAGATTTTTGACTTTTTTTGAAAAATAGTTTGATATGAGGTGGTTTGATTTTATTGGAATAGGGATCTTAGGACTCTTGAGCGATACGGTTCATTCGTCCTAAGATGGTGGTTTACCTGATCATACGATCGACTTAACTCCCTATTTGGTTTTTTTATGAAAGTAAGGTTTTTTGGTCTTTGTTGTGAAAAATGGTTTGAGTATAGTGTTGTTTTAATAGGGATTTTAGGACTCTTGAGTCGTACGATTCATTTGTCCAAAAACGATGGCTAACCCGACTGTACGATCGACTTAACCCCCTATTTAGGTTTTTTGAAAAAAAATGTTTTTTTCCCAGGGAGTTTGGTTTTTTTTTCGTACCCCCTCTTTCTCCCTCATACCCCTATTTTAAGAAAATACCCATAAACGCCCTCAACTTTTTATAAAAATAAATAAAAAATTCCGAATTTACCTCATTTTTTGGTATATTCGGTTCATAAATTTGGAAATGGGGTGTTTCGTGGGGATTTTCGGATTTACCTCATACGTAGGTAAATCCGGTTCATAATTTGTGAATCGGATTTACCTACTGTTCCGACCTGGGCTGCAGCGCCCCAGTGAGCATTGGACCACCCAAACACTTCGGTCCATTCTGTCCTTCATCGCTTCAGCAGGGCCGACGGCTAGGATCCTTCCGCCCGATCTGATGGATACGGTACGCCTCCTTTCCCTATAAATAGAGGTCTGCCCCTCTACTCCGGTACGTCTCTCTCTTATTTGAAGCAATTCTCAGCTTAGACATAAGTAATTTTAATGAAGCCCTTTAGAAAAGGCACGTACTGATGCTACAACACCCAAATGCTACAACATCAGATTTAACATTAAACCATTATTTAGAAGTTGCATAGTGAAAGGCATTCCAACTTGTTCCCATCTTGAATTTCCTACTATCCTTTACTTTTATTATTGTTCATGATTAAATTGGGTTCTACAACTTGTTATTTTACTTGCTTTTACTCACTAGCTTGCTTGCTAATAAATATAAAAAAGAACTCAACAATCCTCGTGGGAACGATCTCTACTTACTTTATTCAATGAAGAAGATGAACAGATTGATGATTTTATTTTATTTTTAATAAAATGAAATTTATGTCCAAAAATAATTAAAAATGACATGTATTAATAGAGTGTAAGCCACTAAACCACATAAGCATCCTAAAAGTCAAACAGACGTTTTTGTAACAAAGTTAAAAAAAAAGTGAAAAAGGGTAATAGTGCAATGAGTTTATAACATAAGGGATTCGTTTCAAAAAATATAAAGGACCTATTCGAATCAAAATAAATTAAGGGACACCGAGCGATTTTTTCACACACACACACACACACACACATATATATATATATATATATATATATATATATATATATATATATATATATATATATATGGGGTGACTTAGGTAACAACACCTACTTATTATGAGAAATGAGAACATTTAATTACAAGACTGCGTTGATTCTTTTTTAGTTAGAGATCACATGAGTTCTTATAATTAATGACGTAATCTTGAATCACTAAATTTAGTCTAACGATTATAATTAAATATTCTCATTTCTCATATATATATATATATATATACACACAAACTCACAATCTTATATTTAATAAAAAAAAACTGCAATAACTTAGTAACTTATTTATGTAGTCGAGATGATTTTGAGCTATTGATCAGTTTTTAAAGTTGTTACTATATATTATATTGATAATAAAACCTTTATACTTTCTTTTTATTATTGCACATAAGTGACAAATATTTATATCACTTTTATTTTAGGAATGTATACATTTATACACTTAAAACTTAATGATGGAGTCCTCAATTTCATTTAAGAAATATGGATGATCTAAACTCATGAAAAATATAGTAAATAACATTCCATTTTAGTTTGTGTAAAAAAACGTGTTAATAAAAAAAGTGTGTAAAAAAACATTCAATTTTAGTTTTAGAAACATTTATATCATTAAATGCAACATGATCAAGTCTCAACGGGGAAGCATTATATGTTTTTGGTAACTCGGTATAATTTTATAGTTTATAGGAACATATCAATTTCAATTACACACACACACAAATATATATATATATATATATATATATATATATATATATTTATTTATAATTATTATTTTGTATGATTCTGGACTAGGAAATTTGATTTATGTTCAAGTGTATTTTTATAGTCTTTGAACACATGTCAAATATATAAACTTATTTAGCTTTTATAGATTATCAAATTTTTGGTCTCTACAGAAAAAACATTACATGTTAAGGGTGTAATTTTATTCTCTTTGAACATTTATCTTATTAATTTTTATATTTTTATTATTTTTGAATAATTATTTTATTTTCAAGAACTTTAAGGAAACAAAGACATGTTGTCACACTAATTTTATCAGTAAGTTTTAAACATATTAATTTTAAAAATTTAATATTTTATTTATTAGAGCTAATACGCTGCTACCCATGCAAATGCAAGACGCACCTATACCGCCAATGAAGTGCGCCGTGATGGAGAATGTGGGTGTGTGTGAGAGCTAATTAAAGGGAAGTATTTCAGCTGCAAGGATTTTCTGTGACTAATTTATATGATACATCCCATATTATTAATTTCTTGTAAAATCTACTAATTTATTTTGTTTTGTCAAACTATAGTGGGTGCTAAAAATAAATTTGAAATCTACAAATGAAACATCTGAGATGTTGGATTTAAAATATAGCAATATTATTCCATTTGCTTTGTTTAGTACAAACCATGGCTACAGCCTGCATTAGTGCATCCCTAATAGCGATTATTCATTGTTTATTACAAATAATCAGCAATAACAATGACAATTTCCCGTAGTCTTACAAAATCCCCCTTTGTAGCAGTTCTATGAGCAGAGGTGATTACATTGAGCATCCGCTACATTCGGTATACAACTAGGCATAGGATTGTCAAAGCAACACTTGAATTTTGCGTCACCAATCAAAGTTGAACTATCCATTATCAAGTCTCACCTTTCTCTTTTTTCATATCCTCGAGTGCAATCCAAATCAATTCACATAAGAATTTTTTTTATAATATATCATAAACTTAGGACAGAGTGAGAAAAATATATAAATTTATTATTTTTATTGATCATGAAAATAGATTTACCTGAGAACAAAATGATGACAACAATGCATGCAAGAGGAAGAAGTATTGTCACTGTAGCCATTTTCAAAATAGTTAATTAGTATAATAGGTGCTATGGACTTAAACTTGAGTTGATGCAGTTTTATACACAATTAGAGGACCAAGTTTCCTTTTATGCCTCACCTAGAGTCGAAATAGTAGTCAAAACTCAAGTAAATACATATTTATGGAATCTCAATAAGATAACCTTCTTCTTAAAACATTATAGGAAATGTAAAAATTAGAGAATCAACTTATATGGTGCATTTAATATCTTTTGTTTTTGAAAAATTAATTGTTATTCAATTAAATATAGAATGGTTGTCATCTAGTTATTTAGTTAACTAATAGTATCCTAAACAGTGATTTTGACTGGATGGTAAAATATGTTAAGTTTTATTTGGCATACAAAGGAATGGAAATCATCATTTTTAAATTGGTTTATTTATTATAGGTGAAATATGTTTTTGGTCCCTATAAAATTTGAGTTTTTTTGTTTTAGTTCCTTAAAAAGTTTCACTTTCCGTCAGCAGTTTTAGTCACTCGTGACTTTTAATAGCGCTAAGAAGCGCTATGAAAGACCAAAAAATGTCATTACAAATTATAAGGGATTAAAACCGCTAACTAAAAAACTTATGGGACGAAAAAGTTGATGGAAATTTTTTAGGAACAAAAACGAAAAAACCCAAATTTCTTAGGAATCAAAAGCATATTTTATTTAACCTTTTATTATATCTTTTAATATTCATATGAAAGATAAAAAAAATTTATACATTACATCTCACGTCATTTTCATCAAAAATGGCTCATAATTAATTTGAAAGCTTCAAATTTAAATATAGGAGTTGTATTCCATTAGTTTTTTCCTTAGAAACCATATGGCTACATTTACCAACAACAAAAAAAGAAACCATATGAGAGGGTTTCTTGGATGACGGTTACTTAGCTACGAATAACATACACTAAGCCTATCATGCACTAAAAACTCAAACAATTTACCCCACTAACTTTCTAGGGAGTTATCCACTATTTCCAACATTTTAGGGGCCTGGATGTGTCCATAACCGTTTCCACACTTAACTTTTGATTTTCAATGCAATTTCTCGCGTGCTTGACCCACTTGCCTTCATGTACTTTCCTTATATCTTCAAAGGCTCCCTCGATTAATGGGTCATCGGCTAAATCAGGCGTACCATGTTGGGCTAGCCAACAACTTCACTTTGGATCTGCTATAGATTCTACTTTGGAAGTCATTCAAAAGGAAATGAACGAATTGAGAAGCCAGAAGTCCCAAATAGCTCTCTAAGACTTGCTCTTCATGAAATTAAGCATATCTCGGCTTACCTAAGCCGAGGTATCACTCGACTAATGACTTAGTAATTTTTTGTTGTAGCGACGAAAAATCTGGGAAAGGATTCTTCGAAGTTCTAGATGAAGCCGCCACCAAAGTTTAGTTTAAGGGAAAATATTGGAAAATCCCTATTGAATGGATTAAGGGTCCTTGAGACCATATTTGGGTTTAGGAGTCGGTTATGCGTGGGGAAGGTATTAGCACCCGCAAACATCCTTCCTATGGAAGGTTACCTTCTAATTAGTTGTACTTAACTAATATTTTACCCTTTAAAAGAAAGAGACTTAATAAAAATTTAGTTTTTTCTCGCTTGACAGAGTGGGCCTCTACTCCTATGTATCTCCGATGTGATGGAGAATTCAAAGCTACATAGTTTTTGGTAGAATTTTTTGTGGTTTGATGTTTAATAGTATAGGGATTTTAGGATTACTAAATCGCATTTACGACTCATTCGTCCTAGAACGATGCTTAACCTTGTCGCATCGACCGACTTAATCCCATATTTTTTTGAAAGTAAGATTTTTGATTTTTTTTGAAAAATAGTTTGATATGAGGTGGTTTGATTTTATTGGAATAGGGATCTTAGGACTCTTGAGCGATACGGTTCATTCGTCCTAAGATGGTGGTTTACCTGATCATACGATCGACTTAACTCCCTATTTGGTTTTTTTATGAAAGTAAGGTTTTTGGTCTTTGTTGTGAAAAATGGTTTGAGTATAGTGTTGTTTTAATAGGGATTTTAGGACTCTTGAGTCGCATTTATTCATTTGTCCAAAAACGATGGCTAACCCGATCAGATCGATCGACTTAACCCCCTATTTAGGTTTTTTGAAAAAAAATGTTTATTTCTCGGGGAGTTTGGTTTTTTTTTCGTACCCCCTCTTTCTCCCTCATACCCCTATTTTAACAAAAAACCCATAAACGCCCACAACTTTTTATAAAAAATAAATAAATAAATAAAAATTCCGAATTTACCTCATTTTTTGGTATATCCGGTTCATAAATTTGGAAATGGGGTGTTTCGTGGGGATTTTCGGATTTACCTCATACGTAGGTAAATTCGGTTCATAATTTGTGAACCGGATTTACCTACTGTTCCGACCTGGGCTGAAGCGCCCCAGTGAGCATTGGACCGCCCAAACACTTCGGTCCATTCTGTCCTTCATCGCTTCAGCAGGGCCGACGGCTAGGATCCTTCCGCCCGATCTGATGGCTACGGTACGCCTCCTTTCCCTATAAATAGAGGTCTGCCCCTCTACTCTGGTACGTCTCTCTCTTATTTGAAGCAATTCTCAGCTTAGACATAAGTAATTTTAATGAAGCCCTTTAGAAAAGTGACTGAAAGGCACATACTGATGCTACAACACCCAAATGCTACAACATCAGATTTAACATTAAACCATTATTTAGAAGTTGCATAGTGAAAGGCATTCCAACTTGTTCCCATCTTGAATTTCCTACTATTCTTTACTTTTATTATTGTTTATGATTAAATTGGGTTCTACAACTTGTTATTTTACTTGCTTTTACTCACTAGCTTGCTTGCTAATTAATTATAAAAAAGAACTCAACAATCCTCGTGGGAACGATCTCTACTTACTTTATTCAATGAAGAAGATGAATGCAGTTGATGATTTTATTTTATTTTTAACAAAATGAAATTTATGTCCAAAAATAATTAAAAATGACATGTATTAATAGAGTGTAAGCCACTAAACCACATAAGCATCCTAAAAGTCAAATAGACGTTTTGTAACAAAGTTAAAAAAAAAGTGAAAAAGGGTAATAGTGCAATGAGTTTATAACATAAGGGATTCGTTTCAAAAAATATAAAGGACCTATTCGAATCAAAAAATAAATTAAAGGACACAGGAGCGATTTTTTCACACACACACACACACACACACACACACACACATATATATATATATATATATATATATATATATATATATATATATATATATATATATATATATATATATATATATATATATATATATATATATATATATATATGGGGGTGACTTAGGTAACAACACCTACTTATT
The DNA here is from genome assembly GCA_020916435.1 of Oxytropis ochrocephala. Lineage (NCBI taxonomy): Eukaryota > Viridiplantae > Streptophyta > Magnoliopsida > Fabales > Fabaceae > Oxytropis > Oxytropis ochrocephala. The sequence goes on from CM037091.1 coordinate 40,964,979, forward strand.
ATGAGAAATGAGAACATTTAATTACAAGACCGCGTTGATTCTTTTTTAGTTAGAGATCACATGAGTTCTTATAATTAATGACGTAAACTTGAATCACTAAATTTAGTCTAACGATTATAATTAAATATTCTCATTTCACATATATATATATATATATATATATATATATATATATATATATACACACACACACTCACAATCTTATTTTTAATAAAAGAAAACTACAATAACTTAGTAACTTATTTATGTAGTCGAGATGATTTTGAGCTATTGATCAGTTTTTAAAGTTGTTACTATATATTATATAGATAATAAAACCTTTATACTTTCTTTTTATTATTGCACATAAGTGACAAATATTTATATCACTTTTATTTTAGGAATGTATACATTTATACACTTAAAACTTAATGATGGAGTCCTCAATTTCATTTAAGAAATATGGATGATCTAAACTCATGAAAAATATAGTAAATAACATTCCATTTTAGTTTGTGTAAAAAAACATGTTAATAAAAAAAGTGTGTAAAAAAACATTCAATTTTAGTTTTAGAAACATTTATATCATTAAATGCAACATGATCAAGTCTCAACGGGGAAGCATTATATGTTTTTGGTAACTCGGTAAAATTTTATAGTTTATAGGAACATATCAATTTCAATTACACACACACACACACACACACACACACACACACACACACACACACACACACATATATATATATATATATTATATTATTTATAATTATTATTTTGTATGATTCTGGACTAGGAAATTTGATTTATGTTCAGTATATTTTTAAAGTCTTTGAACACATGTCAAATATATAAACTTATTTAGCTTTTATAGATTATCAAATTTTTTGGTCTCTACAGAAAAACATTACATGTTAAGGGTGTAATTTTATTCTCTTTGAACATTTATCTTATTAATATTTTATATTTTTATTATTTTTGAATAATTATTTTATTTTCAGTAACTTTAAGGAAACAGTACATGTTGTCACACTAATTTTACTGTAAGTTTTAAACATATTAATTTTAAAGATTTAATATTTTATTTATTAGAGCTAATACGCTGCGACCCATGCAAATGCGCACGCACCTATACCGCCAATGAAGTGCGCCGTGATGGAGAATGTGGGTGTGTGTGAGAGCTAATTAAAGGGAAGTATTTCAGCTGCAAGGATTTTCTGTGACTAATTTATATGATACATCCCATATTATTAATTTCTTTTAAAATCTATTAATTTATTTTGTTTTGTCAAACTATAGTGGGTGCTAAAAATAAATTTGAAATCTACAAATGAAACATCTGAGATGTTGGATTTAAAATATAGCAATATTATTCCATTTGATTTGTTTAGTACAAACCATGGCTACAGCCTGCATTAGTGCATCCCTAATAGCGATTATTCATTGTTTATTACAAATAATCAGCAATAACAATGACAATTTCCCATAGTTTTACAAAATCCCCCTTTGTAGCAGTTCTGTGAGCAGAGGTGATTACATTGAGCATCCGCTACATTCGGTATGCAACTAGGCATAGGATTGTCAAAGCAACACTTGAATTTTGCGTCACCAATCAAAGTTGAACTATCCATTACTGAAGCTTCAGCCCTCACTTTTTCATATCCTGAGTGCAATCCAAATCAAATCACACAAGAATTTTTTTTATAATATATCATAAACTTAGAACAGAGTGAGAAAAATATATAAATTTATTATTTTTATTGATCATGAAAATAGATTTACCTGAGAACAAAATGATGACAACAATGCATGCAAGAGGAAGAAGTATTGTCACTCTAGCCATCTTCAAAATAGTTAATTAGTATAATAGGTGCTATGGACTTAAACTTGAGTTGATGCAGTTTTATACACAATTAGAGGACCAAGTTTCCTTTTATGCCTCACCTAGAGTCGAAATAGTAGTCAAAACTCAAGTAAATACATATTTATGGAATCTCAATAAGATAACCTTCTTCTTAAAACATTATAGGAAATGTAAAAATTAGAGAATCAACTTATATGGTGCATTTAATATCTTTTGTTTTTGAAAAATTAATTGTTATTCAATTAAATATAGAATGGTCTTCATCTAATTATTTAGTTAACTAATAGTATCCTAAACAGTGATTTTGACTGGATGGTAAAATATGTTAAGTTTTATTTGGCATACAAAGGAATGGAAATCATTTTTTTAAATTGGTTTATTTATTATAGGTGAAATATGTTTTTGGTCCCTATAAAATTTGAGTTTTTTTGTTTTAGTTCCTTAAAAAGTTTCACTTTCCGTCAGCAGTTTTACTCACTCTTGACTTTTAATAGCGCTAAGAAGCGCTATGAAAGACCAAAAAATGTCATTACAAATTATAAGGGATTAAAACTGCTAACGGAAAAAACTAATGGGACGAAAAGTTGATGGAAATTTTTTAGGAACAAAAACTAAAAAACCCAAATTTCTTAGGAATCAAAAGCATATTTTATTTAACCTTTTATTATATCTTTTAATATTCATATGAAAGATAAAAAAAATCTATACATTACATCTCACGTCATTTTCATCAAAAATGGCTCATAATTAATTTGAAACCTTCAAATTTAAATATAGGAGTTGTATTCCATTAGTTTTTTCCTTAGAAACCATATGGCTACATTTACCAACAACAAAAAAAGAAACCATATGAGAGGGTTTCTTGGATGACGGTTACTTAGCTACGAATAACATACACTAAGCCTATCATGCACTAAAAACTCAAACAATTTACCCCACTAACTTTCTAGGGAGTTATCCACTATTTCCAACATTTTAGGGGCCTGGATGTGTCCATAACCGTTTCCACACTTAACTTTTGATTTTCAATGCAATTTCTCGCGTCACTTGCCTTCATGTACTTTCCTTATATCTTCAAAGGCTCCCTCGATTAATGGGTCATCGGCTAAATCAGGCGTACCATGTTGGGCTAGCCAACAACTTCACTGTGGATCTGTTATAGATTCTACTTTGGAAGTCATTCAAAAGGAAATGAACGAATTGAGAAGCCAGAAGTCCCAAATAGCTCTCTAAGACTTGCTCTTCATGAAATTAAGCATATCTCGGCTTACCTAAGCCGAGGTCTCACTCGACTAATGACTTAGTAATTTTTTGTTGTAGCGACGAAAAATCTGAGAAAGGATTCTTCGAAGTTCTAGATGAAGCTGCCTCCAAAGTTTAGTTTAAGGGAAAATATTGGAAAATCCCTATTGAATGGATAAGGGTCCTTGAGACCATATTTGGGTTTAGGAGTCAGTTATGCGTGGGGAAGGTATTAGCACCCATAACATCCTTCCTATGGAAGGTTACCTTCTAATTAGATGTACTTAACGAATATTTTACCCTTTAAAAAGAAAGAGACTTAATAAAAATTTTAGTTTTTTCTCCTTGACAGGAGTGGGCCTCTACTCCTATGTATCTCCAGATGTGATGGAGAATTCAAAGCTACATAGTTTTTTGGTAGAAATTTTTTGTGGTTTGATGTTTAATAGTATAGGGATTTTAGGATTACTAAATCGTATGACTCATTCGTCCTAGAACGATGCTTAACCTTGTCGTACGACCGACTTAATCCCCTATTTTTTTTGAAAGTAAGATTTTTGACTTTTTTTGAAAAATAGTTTGATATGAGGTGGTTTGATTTTATTGGAATAGGGATCTTAGGACTCTTGAGCGATACGGTTCATTCGTCCTAAGATGGTGGTTTACCTGATCATACGATCGACTTAACTCCCTATTTGTTTTTTTTATGAAAGTAAGGTTTTTTGGTCTTTGTTGTGAAAAATGGTTTGAGTATAGTGTTGTTTTAATAGGGATTTTAGGACTCTTGAGTCGTACGATTCATTTGTCCAAAAACGATGGCTAACCCGACTGTACGATCGACTTAACCCCCTATTTAGGTTTTTTGAAAAAAAATGTTTTTTTCTCAGGGAGTTTGGTGTTTTTTTCGTACCCCCTCTTTCTCCCTCATACCCCTATTTTAACAAAAAACCCATAAACGCCCTCAACTTTTTATAATAAATAAATAAATAAATAAAAAATTCCGAATTTACCTCATTTTTTGGTATATCCGGTTCATAAATTTGGAAATGGGGTGTTTCGTTGGGATTTTCGGATTTACCTCATACGTAGGTAAATCCGGTTCATAATTTGTGAACCGGATTTACCTACTGTTCCGACCTGGGCTGCAGCGCCCCAGTGAGCATTGGACCATCCAAACACTTCGGTCCATTCTGTCCTTCATCGCTTCAGTAGGGCCGACGGCTAGGATCCTTCCGCCCGATCTGATGGCTACGGTACGCCTCCTTTCCCTATAAATAGAGGTCTGCCCCTCTACTCCGGTACGTCTCTTTCTTATTTGAAGCAATTCTCAGCTTAGACATAAGTAATTTTAATGAAGCCCTTTAGAAAAGTGACTGAAAGGCACGTACTGATGCTACAACACCCAAATGCTACAACATCAGATTTAACATTAAACCATTATTTAGAGGTTGCATAGTGAAAGGCATTCCAACTTGTTCCCATCTTGAATTTCCTACTATCCTTTACTTTTATTATTGTTTATGATTAAATTGGGTTCTACAACTTGTTATTTTACTTGCTTTTACTCACTAGCCTTCTTGCTAATTAAATATAAAAAAGAACTCAACAATCCTCGTGGGAACGATCTCTACTTACTTTATTCAATGAAGAAGATGAACAGATTGATGATTTTATTTTATTTTTTAACAAAATGAAATTTATGTCCAAAAATAATTAAAAATGACATGTATTAATAGAGTGTAAGTCACTAAACCACATAAGGATCCTAAAAGTCAAATAGACGTTTTTGTAACAAAGTTAAAAAAAAAGTGAAAAAGGGTAATAGTGCAATGAGTTTATAACATAACGGATTCGTTTCAAAAAAATATAAAGGACCTATTCGGAATCTGAAAATAAATTAAGGTACACCGGAGCGATTTTTTCACACACACACACACACATATATATATATATATATGGGGGTGACTTAGGTAACAACACCTACTTATTATGAGAAATGAGAACATTTAATTACAAGACCGCGTTGATTCTTTTTAGTTAAAGATCACATGAGTTCTTATAATTAAATATTCTCATTTCTCATATATATATATACACACACACTCACAATCTTATATTTAATAAAAGAAATCTGCAATAACTTAGTAACTTAGTAACTTATTTATGTAGTCGAGATGATTTTGAGCTATTGATCAGTTTTTAAAGTTGTTACTATATATTATATTGATAATAAAACCTTTATACTTTCTTTTTATTATTGCACATAAGTGACAAATATTTATATCACTTTTATTTTAAGAATGTATACATTTATACACTTAAAACTTAATGATGGAGTCCTCAATTTCATTTAAGAAATATGGATGATCTAAACTCATGAAAAATATAGTAAATAACATTCCATTTTAGTTTGTGTAAAAAAACATGTTAATAAAAAAAGTGTGTAAAAAAACATTCAATTTTAGTTTTAGAAACATTTATAACATTAAATGCAACATGATCAAGTCTCAACGGGGAAGCATTATATGTTTTTGGTAACTCGGTATAATTTTATAGTTTATAGGAACATATCAATTTCAATTACACACACACACACACAAATATATATATATATATATATATATTATTTATAATTATTATTTTGTATGATTCTGGACTAGGAAATTTGATTTATGTTCATTGTATTTTTATAGTCTTTGAACACATGTCAAATATATAAACTTATTTAGCTTTTATAGATTATCAAATTTTTTGGTCTCTACAGAAAAACATTACATGTTAAGGGTGTAATTTTATTCTCTTTGAACATTTATCTTATTAATTTTTTATATTTTTATTATTTTTGAATAATTATTTTATTTTCAAGAACTTTAAGGAAACAAAGACATGTTGTCACACTAATTTTATCAGTAAGTTTTAAACATATTAATTTTAAAGATTTAATATTTTATTTATTAGAGATAATACGCTGCTACCCATGCAAATGCGCACGCACCTATACCGCCAATGAAGTGCGCCGTGATGGAGAATGTGGGTGTGTGTGAGAGCTAATTAAAGGGAAGTATTTCAGCTGCAAGGATTTTCTGTGACTAATTTATATGATACATCCCATATTATTAATTTCTTGTAAAATCTACTAATTTATTTTGTTTTGTCAAACTATAGTGGGTGCTAAAAATAAATTTGAAATCTACAAATGAAACATCTGAGATGTTGGATTTAAAATATAGCAATATTATTCCATTTGCTTTTTTAGTACAAACCATGGCTACACTGCATTAGTGCATCCCTAATAGCGATTATTCATTGTTTATTACAAATAATCAGCAAATAACAATGACAATTTCCCATAGTTTTACAAAATCCCCTTTGTAGCGATTACGTGAGCAGAGGTGATTACATTGAGCATCCGCTACATTCGGTATGCAACTAGGCATAGGATTGTCAAAGCAACACTTGAATTTTGCGTCACCAATCAAAGTTGAACTATCCATTATCAAGCCTCACCCTCGCTTTTTCATATCCTCAGTGCAATCCAAATCAATTCACATAAGAATTTTTTTATAATATATCATAAACTTAGGACAGAGTGAGAAAAATATATAAAACTTATTATTTTTATTGATCATGAAAATAGATTTACCTGAGAACAAAATGATGACAACAATGCATGCAAGAGGAAGAAGTATTGTCACTCTAGCCATCTTCAAAATAGTTAATTAGTATAATAGGTGCTATGGACTTAAACTTGAGTTGATGCAGTTTTATACACAATTAGAGGACCAAGTTTCCTTTTATGCCTCACCTAGAGTCGAAATAGTAGTCAAAACTCAAGTAAATACATATTTATGGAATCTCAATAAGATAACCTTCTTCTTAAAACATTATAGGAAATGTAAAAATTAGAGAATCAACTTATATGGTGCATTTAATATCTTTTGTTTTTGAAAAATTAATTGTTATTCAATTAAATATAGAATGGTCGTCATCTAATTATTTAGTTAACTAATAGTATCCTAAACAGTGATTTTGACTGGATGGTAAAATATGTTAAGTTTTATTTGGCATACAAAAGAATGGAAATCATTTTTTTAAATTGGGTTATTTATTATAGGTGAAATATGTTTTTGGTCCCTATAAAATTTGAGTTTTTTTGTTTTAGTTCCTTAAAAAGTTTCACTTTCCGTCAGCAGTTTTAGTCACTCATGACTTTTAATAGCGCTAAGAAGCGCTATGAAAGACCAAAAAATGTCATTACAAATTATAAGGGATTAAAACTGCTAACAGAAAAAACTTATGGGACGAAAAGTTGATGGAAATTTTTGAGGAACAAAAACGAAAAAACCCAAATTTCTTAGGAATCAAAAGCAAGTTTTATTTAACCTTTTATTATATCTTTTAATATTCATATGAAAGATAAAAAAAATTATACATTACATCTCACGTCATTTTCATCAAAAATGGCTCATAATTAATTTGAAACCTTCAAATTTAAATATAGGAGTTGAATTCCATTAGTTTTTTCCTTAGAAACCATATGGCTACATTTACCAACAACAAAAAAAGAAACCATATGAGAGGGTTTCTTGGATGACGGTTACTTAGCTACGAATAACATACACTAAGCCTATCAATGCACTAAAAACTCAAAGAATTTACCCCACTAACTTTCTAGGGAGTTATCCACTATTTCCAACATTTTAGGGGCCTGGATGTGTCCATAACCGCTTCCACACTTAACTTTTGATTTTCAATGCAATTTCTCGCGTGCTTGACCCACTTGCCTTCATGTACTTTCCATATATCTTCAAAGGCTCCCTCGATTAATGGGTCATCGGCTAAATCAGGCGTACCATGTTGGGCTAGCCAACAACTTCACTGTGGATCTGCTATAGATTCTACTTTGGAAGTCATTCAAAAGGAAATGAACGAATTGAGAAGCCAGAAGTCCCAAATAGCTCTCTAAGACTTGCTCTTCATGAAATTAAGCATATCTCGGCTTACCTAAGCCGAGGTCTCACTCGACTAATGACTTACTAATTTTTTGTTGTAGCGACGAAAAATCTGGGAAAGGATTCTTCGAAGTTCTAGATGAAGCCGCCACCAAAGTTTAGTTTAAGGGAAAATATTGGAAAATCCCTATTGAATGGATAAGGGTCCTTGAGACCATATTTGGGTTTAGGAGTCAGTTATGCGTAGGGAAGGTATTTGCACCCCGCAACATCCTTCCTATGGAAGGTTACCTTCTAATTAGTTGTACTTAACGAATATTTTACCCTTTAAAAAGAAAGAGACTTAATAAAAATTTTAGTTTTTTCTGCTTGACAGGAGTGGGCCTCTACTCCTATGTATCTCCAGATGTGATGGAGAATTCAAAGCTACATAGTTTTTGGTAGAAATTTTTGTGGTTTGATGTTTAATAGTATAGGGATTTTAGGATTACTAAATCGCATTTACTCATTAGTCCTAGAACGATGCTTAACCTTGTCGTATTTACGACCGACTTAATCCCATATTTTTTTTTGAAAGTAAGATTTTTGACTTTTTTTGAAAAATAGTTTGATATGAGGTGGTTTGATTTTATTGGAATAGGGATCTTAGGACTCTTGAGCGATACGGTTCATTCGTCCTAAGATGGTGGTTTACCTGATCATACGATCGACTTAACTCCCTATTTGTTTTTTTTATGAAAGTAAGGTTTTTTGGTCTTTGTTGTGAAAAATGGTTTGAGTATAGTGTTGTTTTTAATAGGGATTTTAGGACTCTTGAGTCGTGCGATTCATTTGTCCAAAAACGATGGATAACCCGATCAGCATTTGATCGACTTAACCCCCTATTTAGGTTTTTTGAAAAAAATTGTTTTTTCTCAGGGAGTTTGGTTTTTTTTTCGTACCCCCTCTTTCTCCCTCATACCCCTATTTTAACAAAAAACCCATAAACGCCCTCAACTTTTTATAAAAAATAAATAAATAAATAAAAATTCGAATTTACCTCATTTTTGGTATATCCGGTTCATAAATTTGGAAATGGGGTGTTTCGTGGGGATTTTCGGATTTACTCATACGTAGGTAAATCCGGTTCATAATTTGTGAATCGGATTTACCTCTTTGCTCCGACTGGCTGCAGCGCCCGATGAGCATTGGACCGCCAAACACTTCGGTCCATTCTCGTCCTTCATCGCTTGATGGGGCCGGCGGCTAGGATCCTTCCGCCCGATCCGATGGCTACTGATGACGCCTCCTTTCCTATAAATAGAGGTCTGCCCCTCTACTCCGGTACGTCTCTCTCTTATTTGAAGCAATTCTCAGCTTAGACATAAGTAATTTTAATGAAGCCCTTTAGAAAATTGACTGAAAGGCACATACTGATGCTACAACACCCAAATGCTACAACATCAGATTTAACATTAAACCATTATTTAGAAGTTGCATAGTGAAAGGCATTCCAACTTGTTCCCATCTTGAATTTCCTACTATCCTTTACTTTTATTATTGTTTATGATTAAATTGGGTTCTACAACTTGTTATTTTACTTGCTTTTACTCACTAGCTTGCTTGCTAATTAAATATAAAAAAGAACTCAACAATCCTCGTGGGAACGATCTCTACTTACTTTATTCAATGAAGAAGAAGAACAGATTGATGATTTTATTTTATTTTTTAACAAAATGAAATTTATGTCCAAAAATAATTAAAAATGACATGTATTAATAGAGTGTAAGCCACTAAACCACATAAGCATCCTAAAAGTCAAATAGACGTATTTGTAACAAAGTTAAAAAAAAAGTGAAAAAGGGTAATAGTGTAATGAGTTTATAACATAAGGGATTCGTTTCAAAAAATATAAAGGACCTATTCGAATCAAAATAAATTAAAAGGGACACCGGAGCGATTTTTCACACACACACACACACACACAAATATATATATATATATATATATATATATATATATATATATATATATATATATATATATATATATATATATATATATATATATATATATATATATATATATATATATATATATATATATGGGGTGACTTAGGTAACAACACCTACTTATTATGAGAAATGAGAACATTTAATTACAAGACCGCGTTGATTCTTTTTTAGTTAGAGATCATATGAGTTCTTATAATTAATGACGTAATCTTGAATCACTAAATTTATTCTAACGATTATAATTAAATATTCTCATTTCTCATATATATATACACACACACTCACAATCTTATATTTAATAAAAGAAAAGCGCAATAACTTAGTAACTTATTTATGTAGTCGAGATGATTTTGAGCTATTGATCAGTTTTTAAAGTTGTTACTATATATTATATTGATAATAAAACCTTTATACTTTCTTTTTATTATTGCACATAAGTGACAAATATTTATATCACTTTTATTTTAGGAATGTATACATTTATACACTTAAAACTTAATGATGGAGTCCTCAATTTCATTTAAGAAATATGGATGATCTAAACTCATGAAAAATATAGTAGATAACATTCCATTTTAGTTTGTGTAAAAAAATGTTAATAAAAAAAATGTGTAAAAAAACATTCAATTTTAGTTTTAGAAACATTTATATCATTAAATGCAACATGATCAAGTCTCAACGGGGAAGCATTATATGTTTTTGGTAACTCGGTATAATTTTATAGTTTATAGTAACATCTCAATTTCAATTACACACACACACAAATATATATATATATATATATATATATATATATATATATATATATATATATTTATTTATAATTATTATTTTGTATGATTCTGGACTAGGAAATTTGATTTATGTTCAATGTATTTTTATAGTCTTTGAACACATGTCAAATATATAAACTTATTTAGCTTTTATAGATTATCAAATTTTTTGGTCTCTACAGAAAAACATTACATGTTAAGGGTGTAATTTTATTCTCTTATTTTTTATATTTTTATTATTTTTGAATAGTTATTTTATTTTCAAAGAACTTTAAGGAAACAAAGACATGTTGTCACACTAATTTTACTTGTAAGTTTTAAACATACTAATTTTAAAGATTTAATATTTTATTTATTAGAGCTAATACGTTGCTACCCTTGCAAATGCAAGACGCACCTATACCGCCAATGAAGTGCGCCGTGATGGAGAATGTGGGTGTGTGTGAGAGCTAATTAAAGGGAAGTATTTCAAATTTGCAAGGATTTTCTCGTGACTAATTTATATGATACATCCCATATTATTAATTTCTTTTAAAATCTACTAATTTATTTTGTTTTGTCAAACTATAGTGGGTGCTAAAAATAAATTTGAAATCTACAAATGAAACTTCGAGATGTTGGATTTAAAATATAGCAATATTATTCCATTTGCTTTGTTTAGTACAAACCATGGCTACACTGCGCATTAGTGCATCCCTAATAGCGATTATTCATTGTTTATTACAAATAATCAAGCAATAACAATGACAATTTCCCATAGTTTTACAAAATCCCCTTTGTAGCGCTTCGTGAGCGAGGTGATTACATTGAGCATCCGCTACATTCGGTATGCAACTAGGCATAGGATTGTCAAAGCAACACTTGAATTTTACGTCACCAATCAAAGTTGAACTATCCATTATCAAGCCTCAGCCCTCGCTTTTTCATATCCTGAGTGCAATCCAAATCAATTCACATAAGAATTTTTTTTATAATATATCATAAACTTAGGACAGAGTGAGAAAAATATATAAATTTATTATTTTTATTGATCATGAAAATAGATTTACCTGAGAACAAAATGATGACAACAATGCATGCAAGAGGAAGAAGTATTGTCACTCTAGCCATCTTCAAAATAGTTAATTAGTATAATAGGTGCTATGGACTTAAACTTGAGTTGATGCAGTTTTATACACAATTAGAGGACCAAGTTTCCTTTTATGCCTCACCTAGAGTCGAAATAGTAGTCAAAACTCAAGTAAATACATATTTATGGAATCTCAATAAGATAACCTTCTTCTTAAAACATTATAGGAAATGTAAAAATTAGAGAATCAACTTATATGGTGCATTTAATATCTTTTGTTTTTGAAAAATTAATTGTTATTCAATTAAATATAGAATGGTCGCCATCTAATTAGTTAGTTAACTAATAGTATCCTTAATGATGATTTTGACTGGATGGTAAAATATGTTAAGTTTTATTTGGCATACAAAGGAATGGAAATCATTTTTTTAAATTGGTTTATTTATTATAGGTGAAATATGTTTTTGGTCCCTATAAAATTTGAGTTTTTTGTTTTAGTTCCTTAAAAGTTTCACTTTCCGTCAAAGCTTTTAGTCACTGTGATTTTTAATAGCGCTAAGAAGCGCTATGAAAGACCAAAAATGTCATTACAAATTATAAGGGATTAAAACGCTAAACGGAAAAAAACTTATGGGAAGAAAAGTTGATGGAAATTTTTTAGGAACAAAAACTAAAAAACCCAAATTTCTTAGGAATCAAAAGCATATTTTATTTAACCTTTTATTATATCTTTTAATATTCATATGAAAGATAAAAAAAAATTATACATTACATCTCACGTAATTTTCATCAAAAATGGCTCATAATTAATTTGAAACCTTCAAATTTAAATATAGGAGTTGTATTCCATTAGTTTTTTCCTTAGAAACCATATGGCTACATTTACCAACAACAAAAAAAGAAACCATATGAGAGGGTTTCTTGGATGACGGTTACTTAGCTACGAATAACATACACTAAGCCTATCATGCACTAAAAACTCAAAGAATTTACCCCCACTAACTTTCTAGGAGTTATCCACTATTTCCAACGCTTTTAGGGGCTTGGATGTGTCCATAACCGTTTCCACACTTAACTTTTGATTTTCAATGCAATTTCTCGCGTGCTTGACCCACTTGCCTTCATGTACTTTCCTTATATCTTCAAAGGCTCCCTCGATTAATGGGTCATCGGCTAAATCAGGCGTACCATGTTGGGCTAGCCAACAACTTCACTGTGGATCTGCTATAGATTCTACTTTGGAAGTCATTCAAAAGGAAATGAACGAATTGAGAAGCCAGAAGTCCCAAATAGCTCTCTAAGACTTGCTCTTCATGAAATTAAGCATATCTCTGCTTACCTAAGCCGAGGTCTCACTCGACTAATGACTTAGTAATTTTTTGTTGTAGCGACGAAAAATTTGGGAAAGGATTCTTCGAAGTTCTAGATGAAGCCGCCACCAAAGTTTAGTTTAAGGGAAAATATTGGAAAATCCCTATTGAATGGATAAGGGTCCTTGAGACCATATTTGGGTTTAGGAATCAGTTATGCGTGGGGAAGGTATTAGCACCCCGCAACATCCTTCCTATGGAAGGTTACCTTCTAATTAGTTGTACTTAACGAATATTTTACCCTTTAAAAAGAAAGAGACTTAATAAAAATTTTAGTTTTTTCTGCTTGACAGGAGTGGGCCTCTACTCCTATGTATCTCCAGATGTGATGGAGAATTCAAAGCTACATAGTTTTTGGTAGAAATTTTTGTGGTTTGATGTTTAATAGTATAGGGATTTTAGGATTACTAAATCGCATTTACTCATTAGTCCTAGAACGATGCTTAACCTTGTCGTCTTTGATCGACTTAATCCCATATTTTTTTTTTTGAAGTAAGATTTTTGACTTTTTTTGAAAAATAGTTTGATATGAGGTGGTTTGATTTTATTGGAATAGGGATCTTAGGACTCTTGAGCGATACGGTTCATTCGTCCTAAGATGGTGGTTTACCTGATCATACGATCGACTTAACTCCCTATTTGTTTTTTTTATGAAAGTAAGGTTTTTTGGTCTTTGTTGTGAAAAATGGTTTGAGTATAGTGTTGTTTTAATAGGGATTTTAGGACTCTTGAGTCGTACGATTCATTTGTCCAAAAACGATGGATAACCCGACTGTACGATCGACTTAACCCCCTATTTAGGTTTTTTGAAAAAAATTGTTTTTTCTCAGGGAGTTTGGTTTTTTTTTCGTACCCCCTCTTTCTCCCTCATACCCCTATTTTAACAAAAAACCCATAAACGCCCTCAACTTTTTATAAAAAATAAATAAATAAATAAAAAATTCTGAATTTACCTCATTTTTTGGTATATCCGGTTCATAAATTTGGAAATGGGGTGTTTCGTGGGGATTTTCGGATTTACCTCAAACGTAGGTAAATCCGGTTCATAATTTGTGAATCGGATTTACCTACTGTTCCGACCTGGGCTGCAGCGCCCCAGTGAGCATTGGACCGGCCAAACACTTCGGTCCATTCTGTCCTTCATCGCTTCAGTAGGGCCGACGGCTAGGATCCTTCCGCCCGATCTGATGGCTACGGTACGCCTCCTTTCCCTATAAATAGAGGTCTGCCCCTCTACTCCGGTACGTCTCTCTCTTATTTGAAGCAATTCTCAGCTTAGACATAAGTAATTTTAATGAAGCCCTTTAGAAAATTGACTGAAAGGCACATACTGATGCTACAACACCCAAATGCTACAACATCAGATTTAACATTAAACCATTATTTAGAAGTTGCATAGTGAAAGGCATTCCAACTTGTTCCCATCTTGAATTTCCAACTATCCTTTACTTTTATTATTGTTTATGATTAAATTGGGTTCTACAACTTGTTATTTTACTTGCTTTTACTCACTAGCTTGCTTGCTAATTAAATATAAAAAAGAACTCAACAATCCTCGTGGGAACGATCTCTACTTACTTTATTCAATGAAGAAGATGAATGATTGATGATTTTATTTTATTTTTAACAAAATGAAATTTATGTCCAAAAATAATTAAAAATGACATGTATTAATAGAGTGTAAGCCACTAAACCACATAAGCATCCTAAAAGTCAAATAGACGTATTTGTAACAAAGTTAAAAAAAAAGTGAAAAAGGGTAATAGTGTAATGAGTTTATAACATAAGGGATTCGTTTCAAAAAAATATAAAGGACCTATTCGGAATCTGAAAATAAATTAAGGGACACCGGAGCGATTTTTTTACACACACACACACACAAATATATATATATATATATATATATATATATATATATATATATATATATATATATATATATATATATATATATATATATATATATATATATATATATATATATATATATATATATATATATATATATGGGGTGACTTAGGTAACAACACCTACTTATTATGAGAAATGAGAACATTTAATTACAAGACCGCGTTGATTCTTTTTTAGTTAGAGATCATATGAGTTCTTATAATTAATGACGTAATCTTGAATCACTAAATTTATTCTAACGATTATAATTAAATATTCTCATTTCTCATATATATATACACACACACTCACAATCTTATATTTAATAAAAGAAAACTGCAATAACTTAGTAACTTATTTATGTAGTCGAGATGATTTTGAGCTATTGATCAGTTTTTAAAGTTGTTACTATATATTATATTGATAATAAAACCTTTATACTTTCTTTTTATTATTGCACATAAGTGACAAATATTTATATCACTTTTATTTTAGGAATGTATACATTTATACACTTAAAACTTAATGATGGAGTCCTCAATTTCATTTAAGAAATATGGATGATCTAAACTCATGAAAAATATAGTAAATAACATTCCATTTTAGTTTGTGT
Source organism: Oxytropis ochrocephala (assembly GCA_020916435.1). NCBI lineage: Eukaryota > Viridiplantae > Streptophyta > Magnoliopsida > Fabales > Fabaceae > Oxytropis > Oxytropis ochrocephala. Next base: position 40,980,725 of record CM037091.1, read on the forward strand.
AAAAAAACATGTTAATAAAAAAATGTGTAAAAACATTCAATTTTAGTTTTAGAAACATTTATATCATTAAATGCAACATGATCAAGTCTCAACGGGGAAGCATTATATGTTTTTGGTAACTCGGTATAATTTTATAGTTTATAGGAACATCTCAATTTCAATTACACACACACACACAAATATATATATATATATATATATATATATATATATATATATATATATATATATATTTATATTTATTATTTTGTATGATTCTGGACTAGGAAATTTGATTTATGTTCAATGTATTTTTATAGTCTTTGAACACATGTCAAATATATAAACTTATTTAGCTTTTATAGATTATCAAATTTTTTGGTCTCTACAGAAAAACATTACATGTTAAGGGTGTAATTTTATTCTCTTTGAACATTTATCTTATTAATTTTTTATATTTTTATTATTTTTGAATAGTTATTTTATTTTCAGTAACTTTAAGGAAACAGTACATGTTGTCACACTAATTTTACTGTAAGTTTTAAACATATTAATTTTAAAGATTTAATATTTTATTTATTAGAGCTAATACGCTGCTACCCTTGCAAATGCGCACGCACATATACCGCCAATGAAGTGCGCCGTGATGGAGAATGTGGGTGTGTGTGAGAGCTAATTAAAGGGAAGTATTTCAGCTGCAAGGATTTTCTGTGACTAATTTATATGATACATCCCATATTATTAATTTCTTTTAAAATCTACTAATTTATTTTGTTTTGTCAAACTATAGTGGGTGCTAAAAATAAATTTGAAATCTACAAATGAAACTTCTGAGATGTTGGATTTAAAATATAGCAATATTATTCCATTTGCTTTGTTTAGTACAAACCATGGCTACAGCCTGCATTAGTGCATCCCTAATAGCGATTATTCATTGTTTATTACAAATAATCAGCAATAACAATGACAATTTCCCATAGTTTTACAAAATCCCCCTTTGTAGCGCCTTCAGGAGCAGAGGTGATTACATTGAGCATCCGCTACATTCGGTATGCAACTAGGCATAGGATTGTCAAAGCAACACTTGAATTTTACGTCACCAATCAAAGTTGAACTATCCATTACTGAAGCCTCAGCCCTCGCTTTTTCATATCCTGAGTGCAATCCAAATCAATTCACATAAGAATTTTTTTTATAATATATCATAAACTTAGGACAGAGTGAGAAAAATATATAAATTTATTATTTTTATTGATCATGAAAATAGATTTACCTGAGAACAAAATGATGACAACAATGCATGCAAGAGGAAGAAGTATTGTCACTCTAGCCATCTTCAAAATAGTTAATTAGTATAATAGGTGCTATGGACTTAAACTTGAGTTGATGCAGTTTTATACACAATTAGAGGACCAAGTTTCCTTTTATGCCTCACCTAGAGTCGAAATAGTAGTCAAAACTCAAGTAAATACATATTTATGGAATCTCAATAAGATAACCTTCTTCTTAAAACATTATAGGAAATGTAAAAATTAGAGAATCAACTTATATGGTGCATTTAATATCTTTTGTTTTTGAAAAATTAATTGTTATTCAATTAAATATAGAATGGTCGTCATCTAATTATTTAGTTAACTAATAGTATCCTTAACAGTGATTTTGACTGGATGGTAAAATATGTTAAGTTTTATTTGGCATACAAAGGAATGGAAATCATTTTTTTAAATTGGTTTATTTATTATAGGTGAAATATGTTTTTGGTCCCTGTAAAATTTGAGTTTTTTTGTTTTAGTTCCTTAAAAGTTTCACTTTCCACAAGCCAGCTTTAGTCACTGTGACTTTTAATAGCGCTAAGAAGCGCTATGAAAGACCAAAAAATGTCATTACAAATTATAAGGGATTAAAACTGCTAACGGAAAAAACTTATGGGAAGAAAAGTTGATGGAAATTTTTTAGGAACAAAAACTAAAAAACCCAAATTTCTTAGGAATCAAAAGCATATTTTATTTAACCTTTTATTATATCTTTTAATATTCATATGAAAGATAAAAAAAAATTATACATTACATCTCACGTCATTTTCATCAAAAATGGCTCATAATTAATTTGAAACCTTCAAATTTAAATATAGGAATTGTATTCCATTAGTTTTTTCCTTAGAAACCATATGGCTACATTTACCAACAACAAAAAAAGAAACCATATGAGAGGGTTTCTTGGATGACGGTTACTTAGCTACGAATAACATACACTAAGCCTATCATGCACTAAAAACTCAAAGAATTTACCCCACTAACTTTCTAGGGAGTTATCCACTATTTCCAACGTTTTAGGGGCTTGGATGTGTCCATAACCGTTTCCACACTTAACTTTTGATTTTCAATGCAATTTCTCGCGTGCTTGACCCACTTGCCTTCATGTACTTTCCTTATATCTTCAAAGGCTCCCTCGATTAATGGGTCATCATTAAATCAGCGCGTACCATGTTGGGCTAGCCAACAACTTCACTGTGGATCTGCTATAGATTCTACTTTGGAAGTCATTCAAAAGGAAATGAACGAATTGAGAAGCCAGAAGTCCCAAATAGCTCTCTAAGACTTGCTCTTCATGAAATTAAGCATATCTCGGCTTACCTAAGCCGAGGTCTCACTCGACTAATGACTTAGTAATTTTTTGTTGTAGCGACGAAAAATTTGGGAAAGGATTCTTCGAAGTTCTAGATGAAGCCGCCACCAAAGTTTAGTTTAAGGGAAAATATTGGAAAATCCCTATTGAATGGATAAGGGTCCTTGAGACCATATTTGGGTTTAGGAATCAGTTATGCGTGGGAAGGTATTAGCACCCCGCAACATCCTTCCTATGGAAGGTTACCTTCTAATTAGTTGTACTTAACGAATATTTTACCCTTTAAAAAGAAAGAGACTTAATAAAAATTTTAGTTTTTTCTGCTTGACAGGAGTGGGCCTCTACTCCTATGTATCTCCAGATGTGATGGAGAATTCAAAGCTACATAGTTTTTGGTAGAAATTTTTGTGGTTTGATGTTTAATAGTATAGGGATTTTAGGATTACTAAATCGCATTTACTCATTAGTCCTAGAACGATGCTTAACCTTGTCGTGACGACCGACTTAATCCCCTATTTTTTTGAAAGTAAGATTTTTGACTTTTTTGAAAAATAGTTTGATATGAGGTGGTTTGATTTTATTGGAATAGGGATCTTAGGACTCTTGAGCGATACGGTTCATTCGTCCCTAAGATGGTGGTTTACCCGATCATACGATCGACTTAACTCCCTATTTGTTTTTTTATGAAAGTAAGGTTTTTGGTCTTTGTTGTGAAAAATGGTTTGAGTATAGTGTTGTTTTAATAGGGATTTTAGGACTCTTGAGTCGTCATTTATTCATTTGTCCAAAAACGATGGATAACCCGATCTGTATTTGATCGACTTAACCCCTATTTAGGTTTTTTGAAAAAATGTTTTTTCTCGGGAGTTTGGTTTTTTTTCGTACTCCTCTTTCTCCCCTCATACCCTATATTTTAACAAAAAACCCATAAACGCCTCAACTTTTTATAAAAATAAATAAATAAATAAAAATTCGAATTTACCTCATTTTTGGTATATCCGGTTCATAAATTTGGAAATGGGGTGTTTCGTGGGGATTTTCGGATTTACCTCATACGTAGGTAAATCCGGTTCATAATTTGTGAATCGGATTTACCTACTGTTCCGACCTGGGCTGCAGCGCCCCAGTGAGCATTGGACCGCCCAAACACTTCGGTCCATTCTGTCCTTCATCGCTTCAGCAGGGCCGACGGCTAGGATCCTTCGCGCGTCGATCTGATGGCTACGATACGCCTCCTTTCCCTATAAATAGAGGTCTGCCCCTCTACTCCGGTACGTCTCTCTCTTATTTGAAGCAATTCTCAGCTTAGACATAAGTAATTTTAATGAAGCCCTTTAGAAAATTGACTGAAAGGCACATACTGATGCTACAACACCCAAATGCTACAACATCAGATTTAACATTAAACCATTATTTAGAAGTTGCATAGTGAAAGGCATTCCAACTTGTTCCCATCTTGAATTTCCAACTATCCTTTACTTTTATTATTGTTTATGATTAAATTGGGTTCTACAACTTGTTATTTTACTTGCTTTTACTCACTAGCTTGCTTGCTAATTAAATATAAAAAAGAACTCAACAATCCTCGTGGGAACGATCTCTACTTACTTTATTCAATGAAGAAGATGAACAGATTGATGATTTTATTTTATTTTTTAACAAAATGAAATTTATGTCCAAAAATAATTAAAAATGACATGTATTAATAGAGTGTAAGCCACTAAACCACATAAGCATCCTAAAAGTCAAATAGACGTATTTGTAACAAAGTTAAAAAAAAAGTGAAAAAGGGTAATAGTGTAATGAGTTTATAACATAAGGGATTCGTTTCAAAAAATATAAAGGACCTATTCGAATCAAAAATAAATTAAGGGACACCGGAGCGATTTTTTACACACACACACACAAAATATATATATATATATATATATATATATATATATATATATATATATATATATATATATATATATATATATATATGTGACTTAGGTAACAACACCTACTTATTATGAGAAATGAGAACATTTAATTACAAGACCGCGTTGATTCTTTTTTAGTTAGAGATCATATGAGTTCTTATAATTAATGACGTAATCTTGAATCACTAAATTTATTCTAACGATTATAATTAAATATTCTCATTTCTCATATATATATACACACACACTCACAATCTTATATTTAATAAAAGAAAACTGCAATAACTTAGTAACTTATTTATGTAGTCGAGATGATTTTGAGCTATTGATCAGTTTTTAAAGTTGTTACTATATATTATATTGATAATAAAACCTTTATACTTTCTTTTTATTATTGCACATAAGTGACAAATATTTATATCACTTTTATTTTAGGAATGTATACATTTATACACTTAAAACTTAATGATGGAGTCCTCAATTTCATTTAAGAAATATGGATGATCTAAACTCATGAAAAATATAGTAAATAACATTCCATTTTAGTTTGTGTAAAAAAACATGTTAATAAAAAAAATGTGTAAAAAAACATTCAATTTTAGTTTTAGAAACATTTATATCATTAAATGCAACATGATCAAGTCTCAACGGGGAAGCATTATATGTTTTTGGTAACTCGGTATAATTTTATAGTTTATAGGAACATCTCAATTTCAATTACACACACACACACAAATATATATATATATATATATATATATATATATATATATATATATTATTTATAATTATTATTTTGTATGATTCTGGACTAGGAAATTTGATTTATGTTCAATGTATTTTTATAGTCTTTGAACACATGTCAAATATATAAACTTATTTAGCTTTTATAGATTATCAAATTTTTGGTCTCTACAGAAAAACATTACATGTTAAGGGTAAAATAATTAAAAATGACATGTATTAATAGAGTGTAAGCCACTAAACCACATAAGCATCCTAAAAGTCAAATAGACGTATTTGTAACAAAGTTAAAAAAAAGTGAAAAAGGGTAATAGTGTAATGAGTTTATAACATAAGGGATTCGTTTCAAAAAATATAAAGGACCTATTCGAATCAAAAAATAAATTAAGGGACACCGAGAGCGATTTTTTTACACACACACACACACAAATATATATATATATATATATATATATATATATATATATATATATATATATATATATATATATATATATATATATATAGGGTGACTTAGGTAACAACACCTACTTATTATGAGAAATGAGAACATTTAATTACAAGACCGCGTTGATTCTTTTTAGTTAGAGATCATATGAGTTCTTATAATTAATGACGTAATCTTGAATCACTAAATTTATTCTAACGATTATAATTAAATATTCTCATTTCTCATATATATATACACACACACTCACAATCTTATATTTAATAAAAGAAAAGCTGCAATAACTTAGTAACTTATTTATGTAGTCGAGATGATTTTGAGCTATTGATCGAGTTTTTAAAGTTGTTACTATATATTATATTGATAATAAAACCTTTATACTTTCTTTTTATTATTGCACATAAGTGACAAATATTTATATCACTTTTATTTTAGGAATGTATACATTTATACACTTAAAACTTAATGATGGAGTCCTCAATTTCATTTAAGAAATATGGATGATCTAAACTCATGAAAAATATAGTAAATAACATTCCATTTTAGTTTGTGTAAAAACATGTTAATAAAAAAATGTGTAAAAAACATTCAATTTTAGTTTTAGAAACATTTATATCATTAAATGCAACATGATCAAGTCTCAACGGGAAGCATTATATGTTTTTGGTAACTCGGTATAATTTTATAGTTTATAGGAACATCTCAATTTCAATTACACACACACACACAATATATATATATATATATATATATATATATATATATATATATATTATTTATAATTATTATTTTGTATGATTCTGGACTAGGAAATTTGATTTATGTTCAATGTATTTTTATAGTCTTTGAACACATGTCAAATATATAAACTTATTTAGCTTTTATAGATTATCAAATTTTTTGGTCTCTACAGAAAAACATTACATGTTAAGGGTGTAATTTTATTCTCTTTGAACATTTATCTTATTAATTTTTATATTTTTATTATTTTTGAATAGTTATTTTATTTTCAGTAACTTTAAGGAAACAGTACATGTTGTCACACTAATTTTACTGTAAGTTTTAAACATATTAATTTTAAAGATTTAATATTTTATTTATTAGAGCTAATACGCTGCTACCCTTGCAAATGCGCACGCACATATACCGCCAATGAAGTGCGCCGTGATGGAGAATGTGGGTGTGTGTGAGAGCTAATTAAAGGGAAGTATTTCAGCTGCAAGGATTTTCTGTGACTAATTTATATGATACATCCCATATTATTAATTTCTTTTAAAATCTACTAATTTATTTTGTTTTGTCAAACTATAGTGGGTGCTAAAAATAAATTTGAAATCTACAAATGAAACATCTGAGATGTTGGATTTAAAATATAGCAATATTATTCCATTTGCTTTGTTTAGTACAAACCATGGCTACAGCCTGCATTAGTGCATCCCTAATAGCGATTATTCATTGTTTATTACACTAATTTTACTGTAAGTTTTAAACATATTAATTTTAAAGATTTAATATTTTATTTATTAGAGCTAATACGCTGCTACCCTTGCAAATGCGCACGCACCTATACCGCCAATGAAGTGCGCCGTGATGGAGAATGTGGGTGTGTGTGAGAGCTAATTAAAGGGAAGTATTTCAGCTGCAAGGATTTTCTGTGACTAATTTATATGATACATCCCATATTATTAATTTCTTTTATAATCTACTAATTTATTTTGTTTTGTCAAACTATAGTGGGTGCTAAAAATAAATTTGAAATCTACAAATGAAACTTCTGAGATGTTGGATTTAAAATATAGCAATATTATTCCATTTGCTTTGTTTAGTACAAACCATGGCTACAAAACTGCATTAGTGCATCCCTAATAGCGATTATTCATTGTTTATTACAAATAATCAGCAATAACAATGACAATTTCCCATAGTTTTACAAAATCCCCCTTTGTAGCAGTTCTGTGAGCAGAGGTGATTACATTGAGCATCCGCTACATTCGGTATGCAACTAGGCATAGGATTGTCAAAGCAACACTTGAATTTTACGTCACCAATCAAAGTTGAACTATCCATTACTGAAGCCTCAGCCCTCGCTTTTTCATATCCTGAGTGCAATCCAAATCAATTCACATAAGAATTTTTTTTATAATATATCATAAACTTAGGACAGAGTGAGAAAAATATATAAATTTATTATTTTTATTGATCATGAAAATAGATTTACCTGAGAACAAAATGATGACAACAATGCATGCAAGAGGAAGAAGTATTGTCACTCTAGCCATCTTCAAAATAGTTAATTAGTATAATAGGTGCTACGGACTTAAACTTGAGTTGATGCGCTTTATACACAATTAGAGGACCAAGTTTCCTTTTATGCCTCACCTAGAGTCGAAATAGTAGTCAAAACTCAAGTAAATACATATTTATGGAATCTCAATAAGATAACCTTCTTCTTAAAACATTATAGGAAATGTAAAAATTAGAGAATCAACTTATGTGGTGCATTTAATATCTTTTGTTTTTGAAATATTAATTGTTATTCAATTAAATATAGAATGGTCGTCATCTAATTATTTAGTTAACTAATAGTATCCTAAACAGTGATTTTGATTGGATGGTAAAATATGTTAAGTTTTATTTGGCATACAAAGGAATGGAAATCATTTTTTTAAATTGGTTTATTTATTATAGGTGAAATATGTTTTTGGTCCCTATAAATTGTCCAAAAATAATTAAAAATGACATGTATTAATAGAGTGTAAGCCACTAAACCACATAAGCATCCTAAAAGTCAAATAGACGTTTTTGTAACAAAGTTAAAAAAAAAGTGAAAAAGGGTAATAGTGCAATGAGTTTATAACATAAGGGATTCGTTTCAAAAAAATATAAAGGACCTATTCGGAATCTGAAAATAAATTAAGGGACACCGGAGCGATTTTTTCACACACATACACACACATATATATATATATATATATATATATATATATATATATATATATATATATATATATATATATATATATATATATATATATATGGGGGTGACTTAGGTAACAACACCTACTTATTATGAGAAATGAGAACATTTAATTACAAGACCGTGTTGATTCTTTTTTAGTTAGAGATCACATGAGTGCTTATAATTAATGACGTAATCTTGAATCACTAAATTTAGTCTAACGATTATAATTAAATATTCTCATTTCTCATATATATATATATATACACACACACACTCACAATCTTATATTTAATAAAAGAAAACTGCAATAACTTAGTAACTTATTTATGTAGTCGAGATGATTTTGAGCTATTGATCAGTTTTTAAAGTTGTTACTATATATTATATTGATAATAAAACCTTTATACTTTCTTTTTATTATTGCACATAAGTGACAAATATTTATATCACTTTTATTTTAGGAATGTATACATTTAGACACTTAAAACTTAATGATGGAGTCCTCAATTTCATTTAAGAAATATGGATGATCTAAACTCATGAAAAATATAGTAAATAACATTCCATTTTAGTTTGTGTAAAAAAACATGTTAATAAAAAAAGTGTGTAAAAAAACATTCAATTTTAGTTTTAGAAACATTTATATCATTAAATGCAACATGATCAAGTCTCAACGGGGAAGCATTATATGGTTTTGGTAACTCGGTATAATTTTATAGTTTATAGGAACATATCAATTTCAATTACACACACACACACACAAATATATATATATATATATATATTATTTATAATTATTATTTTGTATGATTCTGGACTAGGAAATTTGATTTATGTTCAGTGTATTTTTATAGTCTTTGAACACATGTCAAATATATAAACTTATTTAGCTTTTATAGATTATCAAATTTTTTGGTCTCTACAGAAAAACATTACATGTTAAGGGTGTAATTTTATTCTCTTTGAACATTTATCTTATTAATTTTTTATATTTTTATTATTTTTGAATATTTATTTTATTTTCAGTAACTTTAAGGAAACAGTACATGTTGTCACACTAATTTTACTGTAAGTTTTAAACATATTAATTTTAAAGATTTAATATTTTATTTATTAGAGCTAATACGCTGCTACCCATGTAAATGCGCACGCATCTATACCGCCAATGATGTGTGCCGTGATGGAGAATGTGGGTGTGTGTGAGAGCTAATTAAAGGGAAGTATTTCAGCTGCAAGGATTTTCTGTGACTAATTTATATGATACATCCCATATTATTAATTTCTTTTAAAATCTACTAATTTATTTTGTTTTGTCAAACTATAGTGGGTGCTAAAAATAAATTTGAAATCTACAAATGAAACATCTGAGATGTTGGATTTAAAATATAGCAATATTATTCCATGTTTGTTTAGTACAAACCATGGCTACAGCCTGCATTAGTGCATCCCTAATAGCGATTATTCATTGTTTATTACAAATAATCAGCAATAACAATGACAATTTCCCATAGTTTTACAAAATCCCCCTTTGTAGCAGTTCTGTGAGCAGAGGTGATTACATTGAGCATCCGCTACATTCGGTATGCAACTAGGCATAGGATTGTCAAAGCAACACTTGAATTTTGCGTCACCAATCAAAGTTGAACTATCCATTACTGAAGCCTCAGCCCTCGCTTTTTCATATCCTGAGTGCAATCCAAATCAATTCACATAAGAATTTTTTTTATAATATATCATAAACTTAGGACAGAGTGAGAAAAATATATAAATTTATTATTTTTATTGATCATGAAAATAGATTTACCTGAGAACAAAATGATGACAACAATGCATGCAAGAGGAAGAAGTATTGTCACTCTAGCCATCTTCAAAATAGTTAATTAGTATAATAGGTGCTATGGACTTAAACTTGAGTTGATGCAGTTTTATACACAATTAGAGGACCAAGTTTCCTTTTATGCCTCACCTAGAGTCGAAATAGTAGTCAAAACTCAAGTAAATACATATTTATGGAATCTCAATAAGATAACCTTCTTCTTAAAACATTATAGGAAATGTAAAAATTAGAGAATCAACTTATGTGGTGCATTTAATATCTTTTGTTTTTGAAATATTAATTGTTATTCAATTAAATATAGAATGGTCGTCATCTAATTATTTAGTTAACTAATAGTATCCTAAACAGTGATTTTGACTGGATGGTAAAATATGTTAAGTTTTATTTGGCATACAAAGGAATGGAAATCATTTTTTTAAATTGGTTTATTTATTATAGGTGAAATATGTTTTTGGTCCCTATAAAATTTGAGTTTTTTTTGTTTTAGTTCCTTAAAAAGTTTCACTTTCCGTCAGCAGTTTTAGTCACTCGTGACTTTTAATAGTGCTAAGAAGCGCTATGAAAGACCAAAAAATGTCATTACAAATTATAAGGGATTAAAACTGCTAACGGAAAAAACTTATGGGACGAAAAGTTGATGGAAATTTTTTAGGAACAAAAACTAAAAAACCCAAATTTCTTAGGAATCAAAAGCATATTTTATTTAACCTTTTATTATATCTTTTCATATTCATATGAAAGATAAAAAAAAATTATACATTACATCTCACGTCATTTTCATCAAAAATGGCTCATAATTAATTTGAAACCTTCAAATTTAAATATAGGAGTTGTATTCCATTAGTTTTTTCCTTAGAAACCATATGGCTACATTTACCAACAACAAAAAAAGAAACCATATGAGAGGGTTTCTTGGATGACGGTTACTTAGCTACGAATAACATACACTAAGCCTATCATGCACTAAAAACTCAAAGAATTTACCCCACTAACTTTCTAGGAAGTTATCCACTATTTCCAACGTTTTAGGGGCCTGGATGTGTCCATAACCGTTTCCACACTTAACTTTTGATTTTCAATGCAATTTCTCGCGTGCTTGACCCACTTGCCTTCATGTACTTTCCTTATATCTTCAAAGGCTCCCTCGATTAATGGGTCATCGGCTAAATCAGGCGTACCATGTTGGGCTAGCCAACAACTTCACTGTGGATCTGCTATAGATTCTACTTTGGAAGTCATTCAAAAGGAAATGAACGAATTGAGAAGCCAGAAGTCCCAAATAGCTCTCTAAGACTTGCTCTTCATGAAATTAAGCATATCTCGGCTTACCTAAGCCGAGGTCCCACTCGACTAATCACTTAGTAATTTTTTGTTGTAGCGACGAAAAATCTGGGAAAGGATTCTTCGAAGTTCTAGATGAAGCCGCCACCAAAGTTTAGTTTAAGGGAAAATATTGGAAAATCCCTATTGAATGGATAAGGGTCCTTGAGACCATATTTGGGTTTAGGAGTCAGTTATGCGTGGGGAAGGTATTAGCACCCCGCAACATCCTTCCTATGGAAGGTTACCTTCTAATTAGTTGTACTTAACGAATATTTTACCCTTTAAAAAGAAAGAGACTTAATAAAAATTTTAGTTTTTTCTGCTTGACAGGAGTGGGCCTCTACTCCTATGTATCTCCAGATGTGATGGAGAATTCAAAGCTACATAGTTTTTGGTAGAAATTTTTTGTGGTTTGATGTTTAATAGTATAGGGATTTTAGGATTACTAAATCGTGCGACTCATTCGTCCTAGAACGATGCTTAACCTTGTCGTCATTTAATCGACTTAATCCCCTATTTTTTTTGAAAGTAAGATTTTTGACTTTTTTTGAAAAATAGTTTGATATGAGGTGGTTTGATTTTATTGGAATAGGGATCTTAGGACTCTTGAGTGATACGGTTCATTCGTCCTAAGATGGTGGTTTACCTGATCATACGATCGACTTAACTCCCTATTTGGTTTTTTTATGAAAGTAAGGTTTTTTGGTCTTTGTTGTGAAAAATGGTTTGAGTATAGTTTTGTTTTAATAGGGATTTTAGGACTCTTGAGTCGTACGATTCATTTGTCCAAAAACGATGGCTAACCCGACTGTACGATCGACTTAACCCACTATTTAGGTTTTTTGAAAAAAAATGTTTTTTCTCAGGGAGTTTGGTTTTTTTTTCGTACCCCCTCTTTCTCCCTCATACCCCTATTTTAACAAAAAACCCATAAACGCCCTCAACGTTTTATAAAAAATAAATAAATAAATAAAAAATTCCGAATTTATCTCATTTTTTGGTATATTCGGTTCATAAATTTGGAAATGGGGTGTTTCGTGGGGATATTCGGATTTACCTCATACGTAGGTAAATCTGGTTCATAATTTGTGAATCGGATTTACCTCATCGTTCGACTGGCTGCAGCGCGCCGATGAGCATTGGACCGCCCAAACACTTCTTGTCCATTCTCGCCCTTCATCGCTTCAAAGGCCGGCGACGGCTAGGATCCTTCCGCCCGATCTGATGGCTACGGTACGCCTCCTTTCCCTATAAATAGAGGTCTGCCCCTCTACTCCGGTACGTCTCTCTCTTATTTGAAGCAATTCTCAGCTTAGACATAAGTAATTTTAATGAAGCCCTTTAGAAAAGTAACTGAAAGGCACGTACTGATGCTACAACACCCAAATGCTACAACATCAGATTTAACATTAAACCATTATTTAGAAGTTGCATAGTGAAAGGCATTCCAAGTTGTTCCCATCTTGAATTTCCTACTATCCTTTACTTTTATTATTGTTTATGATTAAATTGGGTTCTACAACTTGTTATTTTACTTGCTTTTACTCACTAGCTTGCTTGCTAATTAAATATAAAAAAGAATTCAACAATGCTCGTGGGAACGATCTCTGCTTACTTTATTCAATGAAGAAGATGAACAGATTGATGATTTTATTTTATTTTTTAACAAAATGAAATTTATGTCCAAAAATAATTAAAAATGACATGTATTAATAGAGTGTAAGCCACTAAACCACAAAAGCATCCTAAAAGTCAAATAGACGTTTTTGTAACAAAGTTAAAAAAAAAGTGAAAAAGGGTAATAGTGCAATGAGTTTATAACATAAGGGATTACGTTTCAAAAAATATAAAGGACCTATTCGAATCAAAAAAGAAATTAAGGGACACCAGAGCGATTTTTTCACACACACACACAGACACAGACACAAATATATATATATATATATATATATATATATATATATATATATATATATATATATATATATATATATATATATATATATAGGGGTGACTTAGGTAACAACACCTACTTAATATGAGAAATGAGAACATTTAATTACAAGACCGCATTGATTCTTTTTTAGTTAGAGATCACATGAGTTCTTATAATTAATGACGTAATCTTGAATCACTAAATTTAGTCTAACGATTATAATTAAATATTCGCATTTCTCATATATATATACACACACACTCACAATCTTATATTTAATAAAAGAAAACTGCAATAACTTAGTAACTTGTTTATGTAGTCGAGATGATTTTGAGCTATTGATCAGTTTTTAAAGTTGTTACTATATATTATATTGATAATAAAACCTTTATACTTTCTTTTTATTATTGCACATAAGTGACAAATATTTATATCACTTTTATTTTAGGAATGTATACATTTAGACACTTAAAACTTAATGATGGAGTCCTCAATTTCATTTAAGAAATATGGATGATCTAAACTCATGAAAAATATAGTAAATAACATTCCATTTTAGTTTGTGTAAAAAAACATGTTAATAAAAAAAGTGTGTAAAAAAACATTCAATTTTAGTTTTAGAAACATTTATATCATTAAATGCAACATGATCAAGTCTCAACGGGGAAGCATTATATGGTTTTGGTAACTCGGTATAATTTTATAGTTTATAGGAACATATCAATTTCAATTACACACACACACACAAATATATATATATATATATATATATATATATATATATATATATATATATATATATATTTTTATAATTATTATTTTGTATGATTCTCGGACTAGGAAATTTGATTTATGTTCAGTGTATTTTTATAGTCTTTGAACACATGTCAAATATATAAACTTATTTAGCTTTTATAGATTATCAAATTTTTTGGTCTCTAAAGAAAAACATTACATGTTAAGGGTGTAATTTTATTCTCTTTGAACATTTATCTTATTAATTTTTTATATTTTTATTATTTTTGAATATTTATTTTATTTTCAGTAACTTTAAGGAAACAGTACATGTTGTCACACTAATTTTACTGTAAGTTTTAAACATATTAATTTTAAAGATTTAATATTTTATTTATTAGAGCTAATACACTACTACCCATCCAAATGCACACGCACCTATACCGCCAATGAAGTGCGCCGTGATGGAGAATGTGGGTGTGTGTGAGAGCTAATTAAAGGGAAGTATTTCAGCTGCAAGGATTTTCTGTGACTAATTTATATGATACATCCCATATTATTAATTTCTTTTAAAATCTACTAATTTATTTTGTTTTGTCAAACTATAGTGGGTGCTAAAAATAAATTTGAAATCTACAAATGAAACATCTGAGATGTTGGATTTATAATATATCAATATTTTTCCATTTGCTTTGTTTAGTACAAACCTTGGCTACAACCTGCATTAGTGCATCCCTAATAGCGATTATTCATTGGTTATTACAAATAATCAGCAATAACAATGACAATTTCCCATAGTTTTACAAAATCCCCTTTGTAGCGCTTCACGTGCGCGAGGTGATTACATTGAGCATCCGCTACATTCGGTATGCAACTAGGCATAGGATTGTCAAAGCAACACTTGAATTTTGCGTCACCAATCAAAGTTGAACTATCCATTATCAAGCCTCACTCGCTTTTCATATCCCGAGTGCAATCCAAATCAATTCACATAAGAATTTTTTTTATAATATATCATAAACTTAGGACAGAGTGAGAAAAATATATAAATTTATTATTTTTATTGATCATGAAAATAGATTTACCTGAGAACAAAATGATGACAACAATGCATGCAAGAGGAAGAAGTATTGTCACTCTTGCCATCTTCAAAATAGTTAATTAGTATAATAGGTGCTATGGACTTAAACTTGAGTTGATGCAGTTTTATACACAATTAGAGGACCAAGTTTCCTTTTATGCCTCACCTAGAGTCGAAATAGTAGTCAAAAATCAAGTAAATACATATTTATGGAATCTCAATAAGATAACCTTCTTCTTAAAACATTATAGGAAATGTAAAAATTAGAGAATCAACTTATGTGGTGCATTTAATATCTTTTGTTTTTGAAAAATTAATTGTTATTCAATTAAATATAGAATGGTCGTCATCTAATTATTTAGTTAACTAATAGTATCCTAAACAGTGATTTTGACTGGATGGTAAAATATGTTAAGTTTTATTTGGCATACAAAGGAATGGAAATCATTTTTTTAAATTGGTTTATTTATTATAGGTGAAATATGTTTTTGGTCCCTATAAAATTTGAGTTTTTTTTTTAGTTCCTTAAAAGTTTCACTTTCCGTCAATGAGCTTTAGTCACTCGTGACTTTTAATAGCGCTAAGAAGTGCTATGAAAGACTAAAAAATGTCATTACAAATTATAAGGGATTAAAACTGCTAACGGAAAAAACTTATGGGACGAAAAGTTGATGGAAATTTTTTAGGAACAAAAACTAAAAAACCCAAATTTCTTAGGAATCAAAAGCATATTTTATTTAACCTTTTATTATATCTTTTAATATTCATATGAAAGATAAAAAAAATTTATACATTACATCTCACGTCATTTTCATTAAAAATGGCTCATAATTAATTTGAAACCTTCAAATTTAAATATAGGAGTTGTATTCCATTAGTTTTTGCTTAGAAACAATATGGCTACATTTACCAACAACAAAAAAAGAAACCATATGACAGGGTTTCTTGGATGACGGTTACTTAGCTACGAATAACATACACTAAGCCTATCATGCAGTAAAAACTCAAAGAATTTACCCCACTAACTTTCTAAGGAGTTATCCACTATTTCCAACATTTTAGGGGCCTGGATGTGTCCATAACCGTTTCCACACTTAACTTTTGATTTTCAATGCAATTTCTCGCGTGCTTGACCCACTTGCCTTCATGTACTTTCCTTATATCTTCAAAGGCTCCCTCGATTAATCTGTCATCGGCTAAATCAGGCGTACCATGTTGGGCTAGCCAACAACTTCACTGTGGATCTGCTATAGATTCTACTTTGGAAGTCATTCAAAAGGAAATGAACGAATTGAGAAGCCAGAAGTCCCAAATAGCTCTCTAAGACTTGCTCTTCATGAAATTAAGCATATCTCGGCTTACCTAAGCCGAGGTCTCACTCGACTAATGACTTAGTAATTTTTTGTTGTAGCGAAGAAAAATCTGGGAAAGGATTCCTCGAAGTTCTAGATGAAGCCGCCACCAAAGTTTAGTTTAAGGGAAAATATTGGAAAATCCCTATTGAATGGATAAGGGTCCTTGAGACCATATTTGGGTTTAGGAGTCAGTTATGCGTGGGGAAGGTATTAGCACCCCGCAACATCCTTCCTATGGAAGGTTACCTTCTAATTAGTTGTACTTAACAAATATTTTACCCTTTAAAAAGAAAGAGACTTAATAAAAATTTTAGTTTTTTCTGCTTGACAGGAGTGGGCCTCTACTCCTATGTATCTCCAGATGTGATGGAGAATTCAAAGCTACATAGTTTTTTGGTAGAAATTTTTTGTGGTTTGATGTTTAATAGTATAGGGATTTTAGGATTACTAAATCGTACGACTCATTCGTCCTAGAACGATGCTTAACCTTGTCGTCATGAATCCGACTTAATCCCCTATTTTTTTGAAAGTAAGATTTTTGACTTTTTTTGAAAAATAGTTTGATATGAGGTGGTTTGATTTTATTGGAATAGGGATCTTAGGACTCTTGAGCGATACGGTTCATTCGTCCTAAGATGGTGGTTTACCTGATCATACGATCGACTTAACTCCCTATTTGTTTTTTTTATGAAAGTAAGGTTTTTTGGTCTTTGATGTGAAAAATGGTTTGAGTATGGTGTTGTTTTAATAGGGATTTTAGGACTCTTGAGTCGTACGATTCATTTGTCCAAAAACGATGGCTAAGCCGACTGTACGATCGACTTAACCCCCTATTTAGGTTTTTTGGAAAAAAATGTTTTTTTCTCAGGGAGTTTTTTTTTTCGTACCCCCTCTTTCTCCCTCATACCCCTATTTTAACAAAAAACCCATAAACGCCCTCAACTTTTTATAAAAAATAAATAAATAAATAAAAAGTTCCGAATTTACCTCATTTTTTGGTATATCCGGTTCATAAATTTGGAAATGGGGTGTTTCGTGGGGATTTTCGGATTTACCTCATACGTAGGTAAATCCGGTTCATAATTTGTGAATCGGATTTACCTACTGTTCCGACCTGGGCTGCAGCGCCCCAGTGAGCATTGGACCGCCCAAACACTTCGGTCCATTCTGTCCTTCATCGCTTCAGCAGGGCCGACGGCTAGGATCCTTCCGCCCGATCTGATGGCTACGGTACGCCTCCTTTCCCTATAAATAGAGGTCTGCTCCTCTACTCCGATACGTCTCTCTCTTATTTGAAGCAATTCTCAGCTTAGACATAAGTAATTTTAATGAAGCCCTTTAGAAAAGTGGTGAAAGGCACGTCTCGATGCTACAACACCCAAATGCTACAACATCAGATTTAACATTAAACCATTATTTAGAAGTTGCATAGTGAAAGGCATTCCAACTTGTTCCCATCTTGAATTTCCTACTATCCTTTACTTTTATTATTGTTTATGATTAAATTGGGTTCTACAACTTGTTATTTCAGTTGCTTTTACTCACTAGATTGCTTGCTAATTAAATATAAAAAAGAACTCAACAATCCTCGTGGGAACGATCTCTACTTACTTTATTCAATGAAGAAGTTGAACAGATTGATGATTTTATTTTATTTTTTAACAAAATGAAATTTAAGTCCAAAAATAATTAAAAATGACATGTATTAATAGAGTGTAAGCCACTAAACCACATAAGCATCCTAAAAGTCAAATAGACGTTTTTGTAACAAAGTTAAAAAAAAAGTGAAAAAGGGTAATACTGCAATGAGTTTATAACATAAGGGATTCGTTTCAAAAAAATATAAAGGACCTATTCGGAATCTGAAAAGAAATTAAGGGACACCGGAGCGATTTTTTCACACACACACACACACACATATATATATATATATATATATATGGGGGTGACTTAGGTAACAACACCTACTTATTATGAGAAATGAGAACATTTAATTACAAGACCGCGTTGATTCTTTTTTAGTTAGAGATCATATGAGTTCTTATAATTAATGACGTAATCTTGAATCACTAAATTTATTCTAACGATTATAATTAAATATTCTCATTTCTCATATATATATACACACACACTCACAATCTTATATTTAATAAAAGAAAACTGCAATAACTTAGTAACTTATTTATGTAGTCGAGACGATTTTGAGCTATTGATCAGTTTTTAAAGTTGTTACTATATATTATATTGATAATAAAACCTTTATACTTTCTTTTTATTATTGCACATAAGTGACAAATATTTATATCACTTTTATTTTAGGAATGTATACATTTCTACACTTAAAACTTAATGATGGAGTCCTCAATTTCATTTAAGAAATATGGATGATCTAAACTCATGAAAAATATAGTAAATAACATTCCATTTTAGTTTGTGTAAAAAAACATGTTAATAAAAAAAGTGTGTAAAAAAACATTCAATTTTAGTTTTAGAAACATTTATATCATTAAATGCAACATGATCAAGTCTCAACGGGGAAGCATTATATGTTTTTGGTAACTCGGTATAATTTTATAGTTTATAGGAACATATCAATTTCAATTACAATTTCAATTACACACACACACACAAATATATATATATATATATATATATATTATTTATAATTATTATTTTGTATGATTCTGGACTAGGAAATTTGATTTATGTTTATTGTATTTTTATAGTCTTTGAACACATGTCAAATATATAAACTTATTTAGCTTTTATAGATTATCAAATTTTTTGGTCTCTACAAAAAAACATTACATGTTAAGGGTGTAATTTTATTCTCTTTGAACATTTATGTTATTAATTTTTTATATTTTTATTATTTTTGAATAATTATTTTATTTTCAGTAACTTTAAGGAAACAGTACATGTTGTCACACTAATATTACTGTAAGTTTTAAACATATTAATTTTAAAGATTTAATATTTTATTTATTAGAGCTAATACGCTGCTAACCATGCAAATGCGCACGCACCTATACCGCCAATGAAGTGCGCCGTGATGGAGAATGTGGGTGTGTGTGAGCTAATTAAAGGGAAGTATTTCAATTTGCAAGGATTTTCGTGACTAATTTATATGATACATCCCATATTATTAATTTCTTTTAAAATCTACTAATTTATTTTGTTTTGTCAAACTATAGTGGGTGCTAAAAATAAATTTGAAATCTACAAATGAAACATCTGAGATGTTGGATTTAAAATATAGCAATATTATTCCATTTGCTTTGTTTAGTACAAACCATGGCTACAGCCTGCATTAGTGCATCCCTAATAGCGATTATTCATTGTTTATTACAAATAATCAGCAATAACAATGACAATTTCCCATAGTTTTACAAAATCCCCTTTGTAGCAGTTACGTGAGCGAGAGGTGATTACATTGAGCATCCGCTACATTCGGTATGCAACTAGGCATAGGATTGTCAAAGCAACACTTGAATTTTGCGTCACCAATCAAAGTTGAACTATCCATTATCAAGCCTCACCCTCGCTTTTTCATATCCTCGAGTGCAATCCAAATCAATTCACATAAGAATTTTTTTTATAATATATCATAAACTTAGGACAGAGTGAGAAAAATATATAAATTTATTATTTTTATTGATCATGAAAATAGATTTACCTGAGAACAAAATGATGACAACAATGCATGCAAGAGGAAGAAGTATTGTCACTCTTGCCATCTTCAAAATAGTTAATTAGTATAATAGGTGCTATGGACTTAAACTTGAGTTGATGCAGTTTTATACACAATTAGAGGACCAAGTTTCCTTTTATGCCTCACCTAGAGTCGAAATAGTAGTCAAAACTCAAGTAAATACATATTTATGGAATCTCAATAAGATAACCTTCTTCTTAAAACATTATAAGTAATGTACAAATTAGAGAATCAACTTATAGGGTGCATTTAATATCTTTTGTTTTTGTTCCTTAAAAAGTTTCACTTTCCGTCAGCAGTTTTAGTCACTCGTGACTTTTAATAGCGCTAAGAAGCGCTATGAAAGACCAAAAAATGTCATTACAAATTATAAGGGATTAAAATCGCTAACTAAAAAAAACTTATGGGACGAAAAGTTGATGGAAATTTTTTAGGAACAAAAACTAAAAAACCCAAATTTCTTAGGAATCAAAAGCATATTTTATTTAACCTTTTATTATATCTTTTAATATTCATATGAAAGATAAAAAAAATTTATACATTACATCTCACGTCATTTTCATCAAAAATGGCTCATAATTAATTTGAAACCTTCAAATTTAAATATAGGAGTTGTATTCCATTAGTTTTTTCCTTAGAAACCATATGGCTACATTTACCAACAACAAAAAAAGAAACCATATGAGAGGGTTTCTTGGATGACGGTTACTTAGCTACGAATAACATACACTAAGCCTATCATGCACTAAAAACTCAAAAAGAATTTACCCCACTAACTTTCTAGGAGTTATCCACTATTTCCAACATTTTAGGGGCTGGATGTGTCCATAACCGTTTCCACACTTAACTTTTGATTTTCAATGCAATTTCTCGCGTGCTTGACCCACTTGCCTTCATGTACTTTCCTTATATCTTCAAAGTCTCCCTCGATTAATGGGTCATCGGCTAAATCAGGCGTACCATGTTGGGCTAGCCACACAACTTCACTGTGGATCTGCTATAGATTCTACTTTGGAAGTCATTCAAAAGGAAATGAACGAATTGAGAAGCAGAAGTCCCAAATAGCTCTCTAAGACTTGCTCTTCATGAAATTAAGCATATCTCGGCTTACCTCAGTCGAGGTCTCACTCGACTAATGACTTAGTAATTTTTTGTTGTAGCGACGAAAAATCTGGGAAAGGATTCTTCGAAGTTCTAGATGAAGCCGCCACCAAAGTTTAGTTTAAGGGAAAATATTGGAAAATCCCTATTGAATGGATAAGGGTCCTTGAGACCATATTTGGGTTTAGGAGTCAGTTATGCGTGGGGAAGGTATTAGCACCCCGCAACATCCTTCCTATGGAAGGTTACCTTCTAATTAGTTGTACTTAACGAATATTTTACCCTTTAAAAAGAAAGAGACTTAATAAAAATTTTAGTTTTTTCTGCTTGACAGGAGTGGGCCTCTACTCCTATGTATCTCCAGATGTGATGGAGAATTCAAAGCTACATAGTTTTTTGGTAGAAATTTTTTGTGGTTTGATGTTTAATAGTATAGGGATTTTAGGATTACTAAATCGTACGACTCATTCGTCCTAGAACGATGCTTAACCTTGTCGTACGACCGACTTAATCCCCTATTTTTTTTGAAAGTAAGATTTTTGACTTTTTTTGAAAAATAGTTTGATATGAGGTGGTTTGATTTTATTGGAATAGGGATCTTAGGACTCTTGAGCGATACGGTTCATTCGTCCTAAGATGGTGGTTTACCTGATCATACGATCGACTTAACTCCCTATTTGGTTTTTTTATGAAAGTAAGGTTTTTTGGTCTTTGTTGTGAAAAATGGTTTGAGTATAGTGTTGTTTTAATAGGGATTTTAGGACTCTTGAGTCGTACGATTCATTTGTCCAAAAACGATGGCTAACCCGACTGTACGATCGACTTAACCCCCTATTTAGGTTTTTTGAAAAAAAATGTTTTTTTCTCAGGGAGTTTGGTTTTTTTTTCGTACCCCCTCTTTCTCCCTCATACCCCTATTTTAACAAAAAACCCATAAACACCCTCAACTTTTTATAAAAAATAAATAAATAAATAAAAAATTCCGAATTTTGGTATATCCGGTTCATAAATTTGGAAATGGGGTGTTTCGTGGGGATTTTCGGATTTACCTCATACGTAGGTAAATCCGGTTCATAATTTTTGAATCGGATTTACCTCTTCGTTCGACTGGCTGCAGCGCCCCAGTGAGCATTGGACCGCCCAAACACTTCGGTCCATTCTGTCCTTCATCGCTTCAGCAGGGCCGACGGCTAGGGTCCTTCCGCTCGATCTGATGGCTACGGTTCGCCTCCTTTCCCTATAAATAGAGGTCTGCCCCTCTACTCCGGTACGTCTCTCTCTTATTTGAAGCAATTCTCAGCTTAGACATAAGTAATTTTAATGAAGCCCTTTAGAAAAGTGACTGAAAGGCACGTACTGATGCTACAACACCCAAATGCTACAACATCAGATTTAACATTAAACCATTATTTAGAAGTTGCATAGTGAAAGGCATTCCAACTTGTTCCCATCTTGAATTTCCTACTATCCTTTACTTTTATTATTGTTTATGATTAAATTGGGTTCTACAACTTGTTATTTTACTTGCTTTTACTCACTAGCTTGCTTGCTAATTAAATATAAAAAAGAACTCAACAATCCTCGTTGAAACGATCTCTACTTACTTTATTCAATGAAGAAGATGAACAGATTGATGATTTTATTTTATTTTTTAACAAAATGAAATTTATGTCCAAAAATAATTAAAAATGACATGTATTAATAGAGTATAAGCCACTAAACCACATAAGCACTTAAAAGTCAAATAGACGTTTTTGTAACAAAGTTAAAAAAAAGTGAAAAAGGGTAATAGTGCAATGAGTTTATAACATAAGAGATTCGTTTCAAAAAAATATAAAGGACCTATTCGGAATCTGAAAATAAATTAAGGGACACCGGAGCGATTTTTTCACACACACACACACACACACACACACATATATATATATATATATATATATATATGGGAGTGACTTAGGTAACAACACCTACTTATTATGAGAAATGAGAACATTTAATTACAAGACCGCGTTGATTCTTTTTTAGTTAGAGATCACATGAGTTCTTATAATTAATGACGTAATCTTGAATCACTAAATTTAGTCTAACGATTATAATTAAATATTCTCATTTCTCATATATATATATATATATATATATATATATATATATATATATATATATATATATATATATACACACTCACAATCTTATATTTAATAAAAGAAAACTGCAATAACTTAGTAACTTATTTATGTAGTCGAGATGATTTTGAGCTATTGATTAGTTTTTAAAGTTGTTACTATATATTATATTGATAATAAAACCTTTATACTTTCTTTTTATTATTGCACATAAGTGACAAATATTTATATCACTTTTATTTTAGGAATGTATACATTTATACACTTAAAACTTAATGATGGAGTCCTCAATTTCATTTAAGAAATATGGATGATCTAAACTCATGAAAAATATAGTAAATAACATTCCATTTTAGTTTGTGTAAAAAACAATGTTAATAAAAAAAGTGTGTAAAAAAACATTCAATTTTAGTTTTAGAAACATTTATATCATTAAATGCAACATGATCAAGTCTCAACGGGGAAGCATTATATGTTTTTGCTAACTCGGTATAATTTTATAGTTTATAGGAACATATCAATTTCAATTACACACACACACAAATATATATATATATATATATATATATATATATATATATATATTATTTATAATTATTATCTTGTATGATTCTGGACTAGGAAATTTGATTTATGTTCAGTAGTATTTTTATAGTCTTTGAACACATGTCAAATATATAAACTTATTTAGCTTTTATAGATTATCAAATTTTTTGGTCTCTACAGAAAAACATTACATGTTAAGGGTGTAATTTTATTCTCTTTGAACATTTATTTTATTAATTTTTTATATTTTTATTATTTTTGAATAATTATTTTATTTTCATAGAACTTTAAGGAAATAAGTACATGTTGTCACACTAATTTTATTGTAAGTTTTAAACATATTAATTTTAAAGATTTAATATTTTATTTATTAGAGCTAATACGCTGCTACCCATGCAAATGCAAGACGCACCTATACCGCCAATGAAGTGCGCCGTGATGGAGAATGTGAGTGTGTGTGAGAGCTAATTAAAGGGAAGTATTTCAGCTGCAAGGATTTTCTGTGACTAATTTATATGATACATCCCATATTATTAATTTCTTTTAAAATCTACTAATTTATTTTGTTTTGTCAAACTATAGTGGGTGCTAAAAATAAATTTGAAATCTACAAATGAAACATCTGAGATGTTGGATTTAAAATATAGCAATATTATTCCATTTGCTTTTTTTAGTACAAACCATGGCTACAGCCTGCATTAGTGCATCCCTAATAGCGATTATTCATTGTTTATTACAAATAATCAGCAATAACAATGACAATTTCCCATAGTTTTACAAAATCCCCCTTTGTAGCAGTTCTGTGAGCAGAGGTGATTACATTGAGCATCCGCTACATTCGGTATGCAACTAGGCATAGGATTGTCAAAGCAACACTTGAATTTTGCGTCACCAATCAAAGTTGAACTATCCATTACTGAAGCCTCAGCCCTCGCTTTTTCATATCCTGAGTGCAATCCAAATCAATTCACATAAGAATTTTTTTTATAATATATCATAAACTTAGGACAGAGTGAGAAAAATATATAAATTTATTATTTTTATTGATCATGAAAATAGATTTACCTGAGAACAAAATGATGACAACAATGCATGCAAGAGGAAGAAGTATTGTCACTCTAGCCATCTTCAAAATAGTTAATTAGTATAATAGGTGCTATGGACTTAAACTTGAGTTGATGCAGTTTTATACACAATTAGAGGACCAAGTTTCCTTTTATGTCTCACCTAGAGTCGAAATAGTAGTCAAAACTCAAGTAAATACATATTTATGGAATCTCAATAAGATAACCTTCTTCTTAAAACATTATAGGAAATGTAAAAATTAGAGAATCAACTTATGTGGTGCATTTAATATCTTTTGTTTTTGAAAAATTAATTGTTATTCAATTAAATATAGAATGGTCGTCATCTAATTATTTAGTTAACTAATAGTATCCTAAACAGTGATTTTGACTGGATGGTAAAATATGTTAAGTTTTATTTGGCATACAAAGGAATGGAAATCATTTTTTAAAATTGGTTTATTTATTATAGGTGAAATATGTTTTTGGTCCCTATAAAATTTGAGTTTTTTTGTTTTAGTTCCTTAAAAAGTTTCACTTTCCGTCAGCAGTTTTAGTCACTCGTGACTTTTAATAGCGCTAAGAAGCGCTATGAAAGACCAAAAAATGTCATTACAAATTATAAGGGATTAAAACTGCTAACGGAAAAAACTTATGGGACGAAAAGTTGATGGAAATTTTTTAGGAACAAAAACTAAAAAACCCAAATTTCTTAGGAATCAAAAGCATATTTTATTTAACCTTTTATTATATCTTTTAATATTCATATGAAAGATAAAAAAAATTTATACATTACATCTCACGTCATTTTCATCAAAAATGGCTCATAATTAATTTGAAACCTTCAAATTTAAATATAGGAGTTGTATTCCATTAGTTTTTTCCTTAGAAACCATATGGCTACATTTACCAACAACAAAAAAAGAAACCATATGAGAGGGTTTCTTCGATGACGGTTACTTAGCTACGAATAACATACACTAAGCCTATCATGCACTAAAAACTCAAAAAATTTACCCCACTAACTTTCTAGGGAGTTATCCACTATTTCCAACATTTTAGGGGCCTGGATGTGTCCATAACCGTTTCCACACTTAACTTTTGATTTTCAATGCAATTTCTCGCGTGCTTGACCCACTTGCCTTCATGTACTTTCCTTATATCTTCAAAGGCTCCCTCGATTAATGGGTCATCGGCTAAATCAGGCGTACCATGTTGGGCTAGCCAACAACTTCACTATGGATCTGCTATAGATTCTACTTTGGAAGTCATTCAAAAGGAAATGAACGAATTGAGAAGCCAGAAGTCCCAAATAGCTCTCTAAGACTTGCTCTTCATGAAATTAAGCATATCTCGGCTTACCTAAGCCGAGGTCTCACTCGACTAATGACTTAGTAATATTTTGTTGTAGCGACGAAAAATCTGGGAAAGGATTCTTCGAAGTTCTAGATGAAGCCGCCACCAAAGTTTAGTTTAAGGGAAAATATTGGAAAATCCCTATTGAATGGATAAGGGTCCTTGAGACCATACTTGGGTTTAGGAGTCAGTTATGCGTGGGGAAGGTATTAGCACCCCGCAACATCCTTCCTATGGAAGGTTACCTTCTAATTAGTTGTACTTAACGAATATTTTACCCTTTAAAAAGAAAGAGACTTAATAAAAATTTTAGTTTTTTCTGCTTGACAGGAGTGGGCCTCTACTCCTATGTATCTCCAGATGTGATGGAGAATTCAAAGCTACATAGTTTTTTGGTAGAAATTTTTTGTGGTTTGATGTTTAATAGTATAGGGATTTTAGGATTACTATATCGCATTTACTCATTCGTCCTAGAACGATGCTTACCCTTGTCGTGATTTAATCGACTTAATCCTATTTTTTTTGAAAGTAAGATTTTTGACTTTTTTTGAAAAATAGTTTGATATGAGGTGGTTTGATTTTATTGGAATAGGGATCTTAGGACTCTTGAGCGATACGGTTCATTCGTCCTAAGATGGTGGTTTACCTGATCATACGATCGACTTAACTCCCTATTTGTTTTTTTATGAAAGTAAGGTTTTTGGTCTTTGTTGTGAAAAATGGTTTGAGTATAGTGTTGTTTTAATAGGGATTTTAGGACTCTTGAGTCGCATTTATTCATTTGTCCAAAAGCGATGGCTAACCCGATCGCATCGATCGACTTAACCCCTATTTAGGTTTTTTGAAAAAAATGTTTTTTTCTCTGGGAGTTTGGTTTTTTTTCGTACCCCCTCTTTCTCCCTCATACCCCTATTTTAACAAAAAACCCATAAACGCCCTCAACTTTTTATAAAAAATAAATTAATAAATAAAAAATTCTGAATTTACCTCATTTTTTGGTATATCCGGTTCATAAATTTGGAAATGGGGTGTTTCGTGGGGATTTTCGGATTTACCTCATACGTAGGTAAATCCGGTTCATAATTTGTGAATCGGATTTACCTCTTTGTTCGACTGGCTGCAGCTGCGCCTCGATGAGCATTGGACCGCCCAAACACTTCGGTCCATTCTGTCCTTCATCGCTTCAGCAGGGCCGACGGCTAGGATCCTTCCGCCCGATCTGATGGCTACGGTACGCCTCCTTTCCCTATAAATAGAGGTCTGCTCCTCTACTCCGGTACGTCTCTCTCTTATTTGAAACAATTCTCAGCTTAGACATAAGTAATTTTAATGAAGCCCTTTAGAAAAGTGACTGAAAGACACGTACTGATGCTACAACACCCAAATGCTACAACATCAGATTTAACATTAAACCATTATTTAGAAGTTGGATAGTGAAAGGCATTCCAACTTGTTCCCATCTTGAATTTCCTACTATCCTTTACTTTTATTATTGTTTATGATTAAATTGGTTTCTACAACTTGTTATTTTACTTGCTTTTACTCACTAGCTTGCTTGCTAATTAAATATAAAAAAGAACTCAACAATCCTCGTGGGAACGATCTCTACTTACTTTATTCAATGAAGAAGATGAACAGATTGATGATTTTATTTTATTTTTTAACAAAATGAAATTTATGTCCAAAAATAATTAAAAATGACATGTATTAATAGAGTGTAAGCCACTAAACCACATAAGCATCCTAAAAGTCAAATAGACGTTTTTGTAACAAAGATAAAAAAAAAAGTGAAAAAGGGTAATAGTGCAATGAGTTTATAACATAAGGGATTCGTTTCAAAAAAATATAAAGGACCTATTCGGAATCTGAAAATAAATTAAGGGACACCGGAGCGATTTTTTCACACACACACACACACACACATTTATATATATATATGGGGGTGACTTAGGTAACAACACCTACTTATTATGAGAAATGAGAACATTTAATTACAAGACCGCGTTGATTCTTTTTTAGTTAGAGATCACATGAGTTCTTATAATTAATGACGTAATCTTGAATCACTAAATTTAGTCTAACGATTATAATTAAATATTCTCATTTCTCATATATATATATATACACACACACTCACAATCTTATATTTAATAAAAGAAAACTGCAATAACTTAGTAACTTATTTATGTAGTCGAGATGATTTTGAGCTATTGATCAGTTTTTAAAGTTGTTACTATATATTATATTGATAATAAAACCTTTATACTTTCTTTTTATTATTGCACATAAGTGACAAATATTTATATCACTTTTATTTTAGGAATGTATACATTTATACACTTAAAACTTAATGATGGAGTCCTCAATTTCATTTAAGAAATATGGATGATCTAAACTCATGAAAAATATAGTAAATAACATTCCATTTTAGTTTGTGTAAAAAAAACATGTTAATAAAAAAAGTGTGTAAAAAAACATTCAATTTTAGTTTTAGAAACATTTATATCATTAAATGCAACATGATCATGTCTCAACGGGGAAGCATTATATGTTTTTGCTAACTCGGTATAATTTTATAGTTTATAGGAACATATCAATTTCAATTACACACACACACAAATATATATATATATATATATATATATATATATATATATATTTTATAATTATTATTTTGTATGATTCTCGACTAGGAAATTTGATTTATGTTCAAAGTATTTTTATAGTCTTTGAACACATGTCAAATATATAAACTTATTTAGCTTTTATAGATTATCAAATTTTTTGGTCTCTACAGAAAAACATTACATGTTAAGGGTGTAATTTTATTCTCTTTGAACATTTATCTTATTAATTTTTTATATTTTTATTATTTTTGAATAATTATTTTATTTTCAGAACTTTAAGGAAACAAAGACATGTTGTCACACTAATTTTATCAGTAAGTTTTAAACATATTAATTTTAAAGATTTAATATTTTATTTATTAGAGCTAATACGCTGCTACCCATGCAAATGCAAGACGCACCTATACCGCCAATGAAGTGCGCCATGATGGAGAATGTGGGTGTGTGTGAGAGCTAATTAAAGGGAAGTATTTCAATTGCAAGGATTTTCTCGTGACTAATTTATATGATACATCCCATATTATTAATTTCTTTTAAAATCTACTAATTTATTTTGTTTTGTCAAACTATAGTGGGTGCTAAAAATAAATTTGAAATCTACAAATGAAACATCTGAGATGTTGGATTTAAAATATAGCAATATTATTCCATTTGCTTTGTTTAGTACAAACCATGGCTACAACTGCATTAGTGCATCCCTAATAGCGATTATTCATTGTTTATTACAAATAATCAGCAATAACAATGACAATTTCCCATAGTTTTACAAAATCCCCTTTGTAGCAGCTTACGTGAGCGGAGGTGATTACATTGAGCATCCGCTACATTCGGTATGCAACTAGGCATAGGATTGTCAAAGCAACACTTGAATTTTGCGTCACCAATCAAAGTTGAACTATCCATTATCAAGCCTCACTTTCTCGCTTTTTCATATCCCGAGTGCAATCCAAATAAATTCACATAAGAATTGTTTTTATAATATATCATAAACTTAGGACAGAGTAGAGAAAAATATATAAATTTATTATTTTTATTGATCATGAAAATAGATTTACCTGAGAACAAAATGATGACAACAATGCATGCAAGAGGAAGAAGTATTGTCACTCTAGCCATCTTCAAAATAGTTAATTAGTATAATAGGTGCTATGGACTTAAACTTGAGTTGATGCGCTTTTATACACAATTAGAGGACCAAGTTTCCTTTTATGCCTCACCTAGAGTCGAAATAGTAGTCAAAACTCAAGTAAATACATATTTATGGAATCTCAATAAGATAACCTTCTTCTTAAAACATTATAGGAAATGTAAAAATTAGAGAATCAACTTATGTGGTGCATTTAATATCTTTTGTTTTTGAAAAATTAATTGTTATTCAATTAAATATAGAATGGTCGTCATCTAATTATTTAGTTAACTAATAGTATCCTAAATGAGTGATTTTGACTGGATGGTAAAATATGTTAAGTTTTATTTGGCATACAAAGGAATGGAAATCATTTTTAAAATTGGTTTATTTATTATAGGTGAAATATGTTTTTGGTCCCTATAAAATTTGAGTTTTTTGTTTTAGTTCCTTAAAAGTTTCACTTTCCGTCGCCAGCTTTAGTCACTGCGTGACTTTTAATAGCGCTAAGAAGCGCTATGAAAGACCAAAAAATGTCATTACAAATTATAAGAGATTAGAACTTCTAACGGAAAAAACTTATGGGACGAAAAGTTGATGGAAATTTTTTAGGAACAAAAACTAAAAAACCCAAATTTCTTAGGAATCAAAAGCATATTTTATTTAACCTTTTATTATATCTTTTAATATTCATATGAAAGATAAAAAAAAATTTATACATTACATCTCACGTCATTTTCATCAAAAATGGCTCATAATTAATTTGAAACCTTCAAATTTAAATATAGGAGTTGTATTCCATTAGTTTTTTCCTTAGAAACCATATGGCTACATTTACCAACAACAAAAAAAGAAACCATATGAGAGGGTTTCTTGGATGACGGTTACTTAGCTACGAATAACATACACTAAGCCTATCATGCACTAAAAACTCAAAAAATTTACCCCACTAACTTTCTACGGAGTTATCCACTATTTCCAACATTTTAGGGGCCTGGATGTGTCCATAACCGTTTCCACACTTAACTTTTGATTTTCAATGCAATTTCTCGCGTGCTTGACCCACTTGCCTTCATGTACTTTCCTTATATCTTCAAAGGCTCCCTCGATTAATGGGTCATCGGCTAAATCAGGCGTACCATGTTGGGCTAGCCAACAACTTCACTATGGATCTGCTATAGATTCTACTTTGGAAGTCATTCAAAAGGAAATGAACGAATTGAGAAGCCAGAAGTCCCAAATAGCTCTCTAAGACTTGCTCTTCATGAAATTAAGCATATCTCGGCTTACCTAAGCCGAGGTCTCACTCGACTAATGACTTAGTAATATTTTGTTGTAGCGACGAAAAATCTGGGAAAGGATTCTTCGAAGTTCTAGATGAAGCCGCCACCAAAGTTTAGTTTAAGGGAAAATATTGGAAAATCCCTATTGAATGGATAAGGGTCCTTGAGACCATACTTGGGTTTAGGAGTCAGTTATGCGTGGGGAAGGTATTAGCACCCCGCAACATCCTTCCTATGGAAGGTTACCTTCTAATTAGTTGTACTTAACGAATATTTTACCCTTTAAAAAGAAAGAGACTTAATAAAAATTTTAGTTTTTTCTGCTTGACAGGAGTGGGCCTCTACTCCTATGTATCTCCGGATGTGATGGAGAATTCAAAGCTACATAGTTTTTGGTAGAAATTTTTTGTGGTTTGATGTTTAATAGTATAGGGATTTTAGGATTACTAAATCGCATGCGACTCATTCGTCCTAGAACGATGCTTACCCTTGTCGTGCGAATCGACTTAATCCCCTATTTTTTTGAAAGTAAGATTTTTGACTTTTTTGAAAAATAGTTTGATATGAGGTGGTTTGATTTTATTGGAATAGGGATCTTAGGACTCTTGAGCGATACGGTTCATTCGTCCTAAGATGGTGGTTTACCTGATCATACGATCGACTTAACTCCCTATTTGTTTTTTTTATGAAAGTAAGGTTTTTTGGTCTTTGTTGTGAAAAATGGTTTGAGTATAGTGTTGTTTTAATAGGGATTTTAGGACTCTTGAGTCGTCTGATTCATTTGTCCAAAAACGATGGCTAACCCGATCAGTATCGATCGACTTAACCCCCTATTTAGGTTTTTTGAAAAAAAATGTTTTTTTCTCTGGGAGTTTGGTTTTTTTTCGTACCCCCTCTTTCTCCCTCATACCCCTATTTTAACAAAAAACCCATAAACGCCCTCAACTTTTTATAAAAAATAAATAAATAAATAAAAAATTCTCGCGTGCTTGACCCACTTGCCTTCATGTACTTTCCTTATATCTTCAAAGGCTCCCTCGATTAATGGGTCATCGGCTAAATCAGGCGTACCATGTTGGGCTAGCCAACAACTTCACTGTGGATCTGCTATAGATTCTACTTTGGAAGTCATTCAAATGGAAATGAACGAATTGAGAAGCCAGAAGTCCCAAATAGCTCTCTAAGACTTGCTCTTCATGAAATTAAGCATATCTCGGCTTACCTAAGCCGAGGTCTCACTCAACTAATGACTTAGTAATTTTTTGTTATAGCGACGAAAAATCTGGGAAAGGATTCTTCGAAGTTCTAGATGAAGCTGCCACCAAAGTTTAGTTTAAGGGAAAATATTGGAAAAGTAAACTGCAATCTTATATTTAATAAAAGAAAACTGCAATAACTTAGTAACTTATTTATGTAGTCGAGATGATTTTGAGCTATTGATCAGTTTTTAAAGTTGTTACTATATATTATATTGATAATAAAACCTTTATACTTTCTTTTTATTATTGCACATAAGTGACAAATATTTATATCACTTCTATTTTAGGAATGTATACATTTATACACTTAAAACTTAATGATGGAGTCCTCAATTTCATTTAAGAAATATGTATGATCTAAACTCATGAAAAATATATTAAATAACATTTTTTTTTTGGTGACTGGGCGAGCCGACGAAGACATAAGCCTCGAACCCTGCAGTATCACAACGTGGACAACGAAGGACTAATCTGCAGTCGAGCCGTCATCGACAACCCTGGCCAACGGAAATTTGCTCCAACCGGGAATCGAACTGGGGAGCATACCCAGCCGACCCCCAGCGGGACTCAATGGGGGACAAACCCACCAATTGAGCCAACCCCGTTGGTTATATATTAAATAACATTCCATTTTAGTTTGTGTAAAAAAACATGTTAATAAAAAAAGTGTGTAAAAAAACATTCAATTTTAGTTTTAGAAACATTTATATCATTAAATGCAACATGATCAAGTCTCAACGGGGAAGCATTATATGTTTTTGGTAACTCGGTATAATTTTATAGTTTATAGGAACATATCAATTTCAATTACACACACACACACAAATATATATATATATATATATATATATATATATATATATATATATATATTTATAATTATTATTTTGTATGATTACGGACTAGGAAATTTGATTTATGTTCATGTATTTTTATAGTCTTTGAACACATGTCAAATATATAAACTTATTTAGCTTTTATAGATTATCAAATTTTTTGGTCTCTACAGAAAAACATTACATGTTAAGGGTGTAATTTTATTCTCTTTGAACATTTATCTTAATTAATTTTTTATATTTTTATTATTTTTGAATAATTATTTTATTTTCAGTAACTTTAAGGAAACAGTACATGTTGTCACACTAATTTAACTGTAAGTTTTAAACATATTAATTTTAAAGATTTTATATTTTATTTATGAGAGCTAATACGCTGCTACCCATGCAAATGCGCACGCACCTATACCGCCAATGAAGTGCTCCGTGATGGAGAATGTGGGTGTGTGTGAGAGCTAATTAAAGGGAAGTATTTCAGCTGCAAGGATTTTCTGTGACTAATTTATATGATACATGTAACATCCCTAATTTTGTTAATTTCGAATTAAGAAATTAACGAGTGATTTATTACTCGAGTAGGTAATAAATCAAGTCACGGATATGTGATTATCGCGAAAGGAATATATATAATCGCTAAGCTATGTAATTTAATTGCATTATTGTTTGAACTATGTGATTGGTATGTTTGAAAACATGATTTCAAATTAGAATTACCTAATTAAAATAACTACTTGTATGTATGTCTGTGCTAGTTATTTATTTTATTTAGGTAGTGTATGAGTGGATAGATGTGGTGCAAGTAAATCAGAATTTGCTAATTACACCAAGCCCAATTTTGAGGACAAAATTCCCAAGTTGGGGTGATTGTAACATCCCTAATTTCGTTAATTTCGAATTAAGAAATTAACGAGTGATTTATTACTTGAGTAGGTAATAAATCAAGTCACGGATATGTGATTATCGTGAAAGGAATATATATAATCGCTAAGCTATGTAATTTAATTGCATTATTAATTGAACTATGTGTTTGGTATGTTTGAAAACATGATTTCAAATTAGAATTACCTAATTAAAATAACTACTTGTATGTATGTGTGTGCTAGTTATTTATTTTATTTAGGTAGTGTATGAGTGGATAGATGTGGTGCAAGTAAATCAGAATTTGCTAATTACACCAAGCCCAAATCAATTCCAAGGCCCAACCCCTCTTTTTACCCAAAAAAAAATAAAAAAGAAAGGAATTTGGTAAAGTGAGAGAGAGAAAAGGAGAGCCGTGGGAAAGAGAGACAGAAAAGAAAGAAACAAGGAGAACTTGAGAGAGAGAGAAGAGAGAGTGATGAGAGGAAGAAGAAAGAATTGGAGAGCCATGGATCCTTCTTGTAGGTAAGAGTTCTTTAGCTCAATCTCTTCCATTCTTAATTTCCTCTTCAGTGATACTAATTTCAGAAGCTCTTTCTTCCTCATTCTCTTCTTGCTATTTTCGGATTTTGGAGCTCCAAGTGGAAGGTTGATGGAGTTTGGGTTTTTGGTGGCTAGCATGGGGGATTGGAAGCTAGCTTAAGACCTTAGGAAGTTCAAAGTTGATTGGGAAGCCTTGATTCAACCCACATGGTTCGATTGGGAGGGGTTTTAGTGGTTGAGCTGCTGTTTGTGAGAATGGAGTTCGTTGAATTGCGGTTTTGAAGTGTTTGGACGCGTTTGGTACCCGTTCGAGAAGTTTCGGAATCGTGAGCACTTCAAAGTTTTGGTTGATTACGTGATTTTCATCACGATAGGTGAGTTTTACTCGCTTAGGGTTTTTGTTATATGTTGTGTTGACTGATTGATTTCTGTTGTTGTCGAAATTGCTCGCGTTTCGTAAATTTTGAGTCGCGATAACCGCGAAATTGGTCTCGAACTTGCTGTTTTAGAAAATCTGGACACAGCTTCGGTTTCTTTAGAACTGGGACTGTTCGGTTAGTCCAAAAATTATGTTTCTGACTGTTTTTGAAAATAGACTTAACGCCGGTCGTTTTGGCACTGGTTTCGTTAAATTTGGAGTTGTGTAGCTCAAGTTATGAGTGTCTCAAGTTAGGACAAATTTCTGAAATTAAACTGTGTATAGGCTCAGTTTTTCAAGTCTTGAGTTCTCAATTGAACTCTGTTTTAAATAACGGTACTGCTATTTGGACAATGAAACATGGAAAATGGGGGACAAAATACGGTGGGTCCCACACGTTACAATGGTTAATGTTTCAAAAAAGTTGGGTATCTATCCTGCTGCAATGGTTAACCTCAAAAAGTAAACTTTGGAATTTTACTACGTGGTTAATGTTTCAAAAAAGTTGGGTATTTATCTTGCTGCAATGGTTAACCTCAAAAGGTACTCCAATGAATTGACAATGCAATAGACTTCCACTTTTGGAGTACCTTTTGAGGTTAACCATTGCAGCAGGATAAATACCCAACTTTTTTGAAACATTAACCACGTAGTAAAATTTCAAAGTTTACTTTTTGAGGTTAACCATTGCAGCAGGATAGATACCCAACTTTTTTGAAATATTAACCATTGTAACGTGTGGGACCCACCGTATTTTGTCCCTCATTGTCCATGTTTCATTGTCCAAATATCATTTCTCTTTAAATAATTCTTGTTTCGTTGGAAAGTAGACTAAATTCTCTACGAAGTAGGCACTGGTTTCATCGAATTTCATTAAGAAATGAGAAAGAAAATTGGGTTGCAAGTGGGGAAAGTAATTCTGCCCAATGTCGGTACCGCTGTGAAGTATTTTGAAAAACTGTACCAATTAAATGCTTATTTTGAAAAATGAAAATCATAGGCAGAAATTACACCCAGAGAGCTTTCTAAAGAGTGTTCGTTTGTTGAAATCTGATATTGTTTTCTATTTTAATTAATTCGCCGACTGCTGTAGAAAATTCTGCACTTGTGTCGTATCCTTACAAATCTCGAAATGAATTACTTGAAGTAATTGCTTGTGATTCTTGTAGGTCCGCTGCGGAATTGGGGTATATGTTGGTCGTTGTGGTTGAATTTGGATTGAAACATAGTTTGGGTTCGATCGGAGAACGAAACGGAACGGAAATTGGGCACACAAGTTGAGAAGTTCCTTATGTCCCCAAAATTCGATGTTTCGTATCGACGCTCCGTTCGATTTCAAACTTCTTTCAAATCCTTTTCCTAACCACTTATATTATATATGGATGATATTGCTATGTTTTGAATGTGGTTTGGTTTGTTTTGGTTGAATTTACAAATCTCTTGAAAAACCGACAAATCTAGTATACGTGTGGGAATCAAACTTTTGACTATAAAGTGATGCTTGGACCGTGATATAGGTTCTTGATTGTTCTAGTATGGTATTATAACATATCATAGATTGAAGTATGTTTTGATATATAAATTATATCGAGTATAGGAGCCCAATGCGGGTGCGATATATAAGAAATATCGAATTGAGGTGACGACCTCCATGCGTTTAGTATACTAGGAGAGGGAAGACATGCGCCCTGGTCCTAGGCCCCCATGTTAAAATTAAAGCTATCCGCCTTTAAGAGTTGTACACTTATTGGCTATACCCATGCTTCCTTATGTGTTGTTGGTGATGTGCTAGAATTGATAAAACTTTTAAATGTGTATATTGTGATTTTGTCACTCAAGCTTCTTTAGGTTGTTGGTGACATGTCACAAGTGATTAATAAAGAGGATAGTGCATAGCCATCAAGAATTGGGCTATGAACTATAGATAAGTAATTTAAGTTGTACATAGTCATCAAGAATCGGACTATGAACTCTTATGTAATTCATTTATCGGATTACACATGATTGATTGTATATTGTAATTATTTTTGAATTACTAATTATGGTTTTATAAATGGACCGAGTGATAGGTAAGGGGTCACGGTAAGACTCACTGAGATTTGTTATCTCACTCTACAAATGTTGTTGTTTTACAGAGAAACAGGGAAAGAAGATCATTTATGTCTCGGGTGGAGGGCGTGCTCGAGAAGGAAATGGAAGACGTAGTTCGTCTATTAATAGTTATGGTTTTCCCTTGTATCTTTGTATTCGATTTATAACTTGAATTTGTATTTGAGTTATGTAATCGTTTCAGCTGTTGTCTTGTTTTGGGATATTGAAATTTGGACTATATTACGTTTACGACTCTTTGATTTGGATTCGAGAGTTTTTGGTCAAATCAATATCGGAGACAAGAATTTTTATACTCTGATGTATGCCATTAGGTACACTTTAGTATTTCTACTAGATAGAAATATGAAGGTGTTACAATACATCCCATATTATTAATTTCTTTTAAAATCTACTAATTTATTTTGTTTTGTCAAACTATAGTGGGTGCTAAAAATAAATTTGAAATCTACAAATGAAACATCTGAGATGTTGGATTTAAAATATAGCAATATTATTCCATTTGCTTTTTTTAGTACAAACCATGGCTACAGCCTGCATTAGTGCATCCCTAATAGTGATTATTCATTGTTTATTACAAATAATCAGCAATAACAATGACAATTTCCCATAGTTTTACAAAATCCCCCTTTGTAGCAGTTCTGTAAGCAGAGGTGATTACATTGAGCATCCGCTACATTCGGTATGCAACTAGGCATAGGATTGTCAAAGCAACACTTGAATTTTGCGTCACCAATCAAAGTTGAACTATCCATTACTGAAGCCTCAGCCCTCGCATTTTCATATCCTGAGGTGCAATCCAAATCAATTCACATAAGAATTTTTTTATAATATATCATAAACTTAGGACAGAGTGAGAAAAATATATAAATTTATTATTTTTATTGATCATGAAAATAGATTTACCTGAGAACAAAATGATGACAACAATGCATGCAAGAGGAAGAAGTATTGTCACTCTAGCCATCTTCAAAATAGTTAATTAGTATAATATATAGGTGCTATGGACTTAAACTTGAGTTGATGCAGTTTTATACACAATTAGAGGACCAAGTTTCCTTTTATGCCTCACCTAGAGTCAAAATAGTAGTCAAAACTCAAGTAAATACATATTTATGGAATCTCATTAAGATAACCTTCTTAAAACATTATAGGAAATGTAAAAATTACAGAATCAACTTATATGGTGCATTTAATATCTTTTGTTTTTGAAAAATTAATTGTTATTCAATTAAATATAGAATGGTCGTCATCTAATTATTTAGTTAACTAATAGTATCCTAAACAGTGATTTTGACTGGATGGTAAAATATGTTAAGTTTTATTTGGCATACAAAGGAATGAAAATCATTTTTTAAATTGGTTTATTTATTATAGGTGAAATATGTTTTTGGTCCCTATAAAATTTGAGTTTTTTTGTTTTAGTTCCTTAAAAAGTTTCACTTTCTGTCAGCAGTTTTAGTCACTCGTTACTTTTAATAGCGCTAAGAAGCGCTATGGAAGACCAAAAAATGTCATTACAAATTATAAGGGATTAAAACTGCTAACAGAAAAAACTTATGGGACGAAAAGTTGATGAAAATTTTTGAGGAACAAAAACTAAAAAACCCAAATTTCTTAGGAATCAAAAGCATATTTTATTTAACCTTTTATTATATATTTTAATACTCATATGAAAGATAAAAAAAAATTATACATTACATCTCACGTCATTTTCATCAAAAATGGCTCATAATTAATTTGAAACCTTCAAATTTAAATATAGGAGTTGTATTCCATTAGTTTTTTCCTTAGAAACCATATGGCTACATTTACCAACAACAAAAAAAGAAACCATATGAGAGGGTTTCTTGGATGACGGTTACTTAGCTACGTTTTACCTCAAAATTTCGACAGTACATTAAATGAAGCTTTAAGTGGGGTTGACTTCACACTTAATAATGTTTTGGAGACAACAGGTCAATGTTCAAGTCAAGTCACCATCAATTCGACAGAAAAGGTATGAAGGTGCTGCCAATATAGATGGGCTTCGACAAGCGTAGCTCTCAAAGCTATGGAAATAAACAAAGCAAAAAACCTTCGACAAAGGATGGCTTAATTCTTCAACAAAGCAAGGGTCAATACTTCGCCAAACGGTTGACAACGAGTTAGTCGAAATACGAAGTGCAACAGTTAGTGGGCAGTTACTTCTCCTTATTTCTAGGAGGCAGTTATTCTTTCTCCCACGTTTGTTTCCAAGAGTATAAATACTCTTTTGTAATAGGAAATCGGGGTCACAACATTTCACAAGAACTCTGAAAAACTCAACTTCCAGTCTAAAGCGAAATACGAGTGAAACAGATTCATTGTACGTGTTGGTGAACCACTTTTCTTTCGATTCAATGCAATATTTACTTTCTTTTTACATTTGTTGCAATTACTGCTTTTGTTTCACTTTCAATTTGTTTCTCTGTATCATTTATTGTTCTTAAACACGTTAAAAACACAAAAATCAGAGGCAATTGTCAAAGAGATTTTCTAGTTTGATCTCACAAGCACAATATTGAAAACAAGTGATTGTTTGCTAAAAACACCAGCAAACACTACGAATAACATACACTAAGCCTATCATGCACTAAAAACTCAAAGAATTTACCCCACTAACTTTCTAGGGAGTTATCCACTATTTCCAACATTTTAGGGGCCTGGATGTGTCCATAGTCGTTTCCACACTTAACTTTTGATTTTCAATGCAATTTCTCGCGTGCTTGACCCACTTGCCTTCATGTACTTTCCTTATATCTTCAAAGGCTCCCTCGATTAATGGGTCATCGGCTAAATCAGGCGTACCATGTTGGGCTAGCCAACAACTTCACTGTGGATCTGCTATAGATTCTACTTTGGAAGTCATTCAAAAGGAAATGAACGAATTGAGAAGCCAGAAGTCCCAAATAGCTCTCTAAGACTTGCTCTTCATGAAATTAAGCATATCTCGGCTTACCTAAGCCGAGGTCTCACTCGACTAATGACTTAGTAGTTTTTTGTTGTAGCGACGAAAAATTTGGGAAAGGATTCTTCGAAGTTCTAGTTTAAGGGAAAATATTGGAAAATCCCTATTGAATGGATAAGGTTCCTTGAGACCATATTTGGGTTTAGGAGTCAGTTATGCGTGGGAAGGTATTAGCACCCCGCAACATCCTTCCTATGGAAGGTTACCTTCTAATTAGTTGCACTTAACGAATATTTTACCCTTTAAAAAGAAAGAGACTTAATAAAAATTTTAGTTTTTTCTGCTTGACAGGAGTGGG
This sequence comes from Oxytropis ochrocephala, assembly GCA_020916435.1. Lineage (NCBI taxonomy): Eukaryota > Viridiplantae > Streptophyta > Magnoliopsida > Fabales > Fabaceae > Oxytropis > Oxytropis ochrocephala. Next base: position 41,021,920 of record CM037091.1, read on the forward strand.
CCTCTACTCCTATGTATCTCCAGATGTGATGGAGAATTCAAAGCTACATAGTTTTTTGTTAGAAATTCTTTGTGGTTTGATGTTTAATAGTATAGGGATTTTAGGATTACTAAATCGTACGACTCATTCGTCCTAGAACGATGCTTAACCTTGTCGCATTTGATGCGACTTAATCCTATTTTTTTTGAAAGTAAGATTTTTGACTTTTTTTGAAAAATAGTTTGATATTAGGTGGTTTGATTTTATTGGAATAGGGATCTTAGGACTCTTGAGCGACACGGTTCATTCGTCCTAAGATGATGGTTTACCTGATCATACGATCGACTTAACTCCCTATTTGTTTTTTTTAGGAAAGTAAGGTTTTTTGGTCTTTGTTGTGAAAAATGGTTTGAGTATAGTGTTGTTTTAATAGGGATTTTAGGACTCTTGAGTCGTATGATTCATTTGTCCAAAAACGATGGCAAACCCAACTGTACGATCGACTTAACCCCCTATTTAGATTTTTTGAAAAAAAATTGTTTTTTTCTCAGGGAGTTTGGTTTTTTTTTTCGTACCCCCTCTTTCTCCCTCATACCCCCATTTTAACAAAAAACCCATAAACGCCCTCAACTTTTTATAAAAAATAAATAAATAAATAAAAAATTCCGCATTTACCTCATTTTTTGGTATATCCGGTTCATAAATTTTGAAATGGGGTGTTTCGTGGGGATTTTCGGATTTACCTCATACGTAGGTAAATCCGGTTCATAATTTGTGAACCGGATTTACCTACTGTTCCGACCTGGGCTGCAGCGCCCCAGTGAGCATTGGAACGACCAAACACTTCGGTCCATTCTGTCATTCATCGCTTCAGCAGGGCCGACGGCTAGGATCCTTCAGCCCGATCCGATGGCTACGGTACGCCTCCTTTCCCTATTAATAGAGGTCTGCCCCTCTACTCCGGTACGTCTCTCTCTTATTTGAAGCAATTCTCAGCTTTAACATAAGTAATTTTAATGAAGCCCTTTAAAAAAGTGACTGAAAGGCACGTACTGATGCTACAACACCCAAATTAAGGGACACCGGAGCGATTTTTTCACACACACACACACACTATATATGGGGGTGACTTAGGTAACAACACCTACTTATTATGAGAAATGAGAACATTTAATTACAAGACCGCGTTGATTCTTTTTTAGTTAGAGATCACATGAGTTCTTATAATTAATGACGTAATCTTGAATCGCTAAATTTAGTCTAACGATTATAATTAAATATTCTCATTTCTCATATATATATACACACACTCACAATCTTATATTTAATAAAAGAAAACTGCAATAACTTAGTAACTTATTTATGTAGTAGAGATGATTTTGAGCTATTGATCAGTTTTTAAAGTTGTTACTATATATTATATTGATAATAAAAACCTTTATACTTTCTTTTTATTATTGCACATAAGTGACAAATATTTATATCACTTTTATTTTAGGAATGTATACATTTATACACTTAAAACATAATGATGGAGTCCTCAATTTCATTTAAGAAATATGGATGATCTAAACTCATGAAAAATATAGTAAATAACATTCCATTTTAGTTTGTGTAAAAAAACACGTTAATAAAAAAGTGTGTAAAAAAACATTCAATTTTAGTTTTAGAAACATTTATATCATTAAATGAAACATGATCAAGTCTCAACGGGGAAGCATTATATGTTTTTGGTAACTCGGTATAATTTTATAGTTTATAGGAACATATCAATTTCAATTACACACACACACAAATATATATATATATATATATATATATATATATATATATTATTTATAATTATTATTTTGTATGATTCTGGACTAGGAAATTTGATTTATGTTCAGTGTATTTTTATAGTCTTTGAACACATGTCAAATATATAAACTTATTTAGCTTTTATAGATTATCAAATTTTTTGGTCTCTATAGAAAAACATTACATGTTAAGGGTGTAATTTTATTCTCTTTGAACATTTATCTTATTAATTTTTTATATTTTTATTATTTTTGAATAATTATTTTATTTTATTAACTTTAAGGAAACAGTACATGTTGTCACACTAATTTTACTGTAAGTTTTAAACATATTAATTTTAAAGATTTAATATTTTATTTATTAGAGCTAATACGCTGCTACCCATGCAAATGCGCACCACCTATACCGCCAATGAAGTGCGCCGTGATGGAGAATGTGGGTGTGTGTGAGAGCTAATTAAAGGGAAGTATTTCAGCTGCAAGGATTTTTTGTGACTAATTTATATGATACATCCCATATTATTAATTTCTTTTAAAATCTACTAATTTATTTTGTTTTGTCAAACTATAGTGGTTGCTAAAAATAAATTTGAAATCTACAAATGAAACATCTGAGATGTTGGATTTAAAATATAGCAATATTATTCCATTTGCTTTTTTTAGTACAAACCATGGCTACAGCCTGCATTAGTGCATCCCTAATAGCGATTATTCAATGTTTATTACAAATAATCAGCAATAACAATGACAATTTCCCATAGTTTTACAAAATCCCCCTTTGTAGCGCTTCCACGTAGCGGGTGATTACATTGAGCATCCGCTACATTCGGTATGCAACTAGGCATAGGATTGTCAAAGCAACACTTGAATTTTGCGTCACCAATCAAAGTTGAACTATCCATTACAAGCCTCATTTTCGCTTTTTCATATCCTCGATCGCAATCCAAATCAATTCACATAAGAATTTTTTTATAATATATCATAAACATAGGACAGAGTGAGAAAAATATATAAATTTATTATTTTTATTGATCATGAAAATAGATTTACCTGAGAACAAAATGATGACAACAATGCATGCAAGAGGAAGAAGTATTATCACTCTAGCCATCTTCAAAATAGTTAATTAGTATAATAGGTGCTATGGACTTAAACTTGAGTTGATGCAGTTTTATACACAATTAGAGGACCAAGTTTCCTTTTATGCCTCACCTAGAGTCGAAATAGTAGTCAAAACTCAAGTAAATACATATTTATGGAATCTCAATAAGATAACCTTCTTCTTAAAACATTATAGGAAATGTAAAAATTAGAGAATCAACTTATATGGTGCATTTAATATCTTTTGTTTTTGAAAATTAATTGTATTCAATTAAATATGAATGGTCGTCATCTAATTATTTAGTTAACTAATAGTATCCTAAACAGTGATTTTGACTGGATGGTAAAATATGTTAAGTTTTATTTGGCATACAAAGGAATGGAAATCATTTTTTTAAATTGGTTTATTTATTATAGGTGAAATATATTTTTGGTCCCTATAAAATTTGAGTTTTTTTGTTTTAGTTCCTTAAAATGTTTCACTTTCCGTCAGCAGTTTTAGTCACTCGTGACTTTTAATAGCGCTAAGAAGCGCTATAAAAGACCAAAAAATGTCATTACAAATTATAAGTGATTAAAACTGCTAACGGAAAAAGCTTATGGGACGAAAAGTTGATGGAAATTTTTGAGGAACAAAAACTAAAAAACCCAAATTTCTTAGGAATCAAAAGCATATTTTATTTAACCTTTTATTATATCTTTTAATATTCATATGAAAGATAAAAAAAATTTATACATTACATCTCACGTCATTTTCATCAAAAATGGCTCATAATTAATTTGAAACCTTCAAATTTAAATATAGGAGTTGTATTCCATTAGTTTTTTCCTTAGAAACCATATGGCTACATTTACCAACAACAAAAAAATAAACCATATGAGAGGGTTTCTTGGATGACGGTTACTTAGCTACGAATAACATACACTAAGCCTATCATGCACTAAAAACTCAAAGAATTTACCCCACTAACTTTCTAGGGAGTTATCCACTATTTCCAACATTTTAGGGGCCTGGATGTGTCCATAACCGTTTCCACACATAACTTTTGATTTTCAATGCAATTTCTCGCGTGCTTGACCCACTTGCCTTCATTTACTTTCCTTATATCCTCAAAGGCTCCCTCGATTAATGGGTCATCGGCTAAATCAGGCGTACCATGTTGGGCTAGCCAACAACTTCACTGTGGATCTGCTATAGATTCTACTTTGGAAGTCATTCAAAAGGAAATGAATGAATTGAGAAGCCAGAAGTCCCAAATAGCTCTCTAAGACTTGCTCTTCATGAAATTAAGCATATCTCGGCTTACCTAAGCCGAGGTCTCACTCGACTAATGACTTAGTAATTTTTTGTTGTAGCGACGAAAAATCTGGGAAAGGATTCTTCGAAGTTCTAGATGAAGCCGCCACCAAAGTTTAGTTTAAGGGAAAATATTGGAAAATCCCTATTGAATGGATAAGGGTCCTTGAGACCATATTTGGGTTTAGGAGTCAGGTTATGCGTGGGGAAGGTATTAGCACCCGCAATATCCTTCCTATGGAAGGTTACCTTCTAATTAGTTGTACTTAACGAATATTTTAACCTTTAAAAGAAAGAGACTTAATAAAAATTTTAGTTTTTTCTCGCTGACAGAGTGGGCCTCTACTCCTATGTATCTCCGATGTGATGGAGAATTCAAAGCTACATAGTTTTTGGTAGAAATTTTTGTGGTTTGATGTTTAATAGTATAGGGATTTTAGGATTACTAAATCGTGCGCGACTCATTCGTCCTAGAACGATGCTTAACCTTGTCGTGCGACCGACTTAATCCTATTTTTTTGAAAGTAAGATTTTTGACTTTTTTGAAAAATAGTTTGATATGAGGTGGTTTGATTTTATTGGAATAGGGATCTTAGGACTCTTGAGCGATACGGTTCATTCGTCCCTAAGATGGTGGTTTACCCGATCATACGATCGACTTAACTCCCTATTTGTTTTTTATGAAATGAAAGTAAGGTTTTTGGTCTTTGTTGTGAAAAATGGTTTGAGTATAGTGTTGTTTTAATAGGGATTTTAGGACTCTTGAGTCGCATTTATTCATTTGTCCAAAAACGATGGCTAACCCGATCATCACGATCGACTTAACCCCTATTTAGGTTTTTTGAAAAAATGTTTTTTTCTCGGGAGTTTGATTTTTTTATTACCCTCTTTTCTCCTCATACCCCCATTTTAACAAAAAAACCCATAAACGCCCTCTACTTTTTATAAAAAATAAATAAATAATTCCGGATTTAACTCATTTTTTGGTATATCCGGTTCATAAATTTGGAAATGGGGTGTTTCGTGGGGATTTTCGGATTTACCTCATACGTAGGTAAATCCGGTTCATAATTTGTGACCGGATTTACCTCTTTCGACTGGGCTACAGGCGCCCGGTGAGCATTGGACCGGCCAAACACTTCGGTCCATTCTGTCCTTCATCGCTTCAGCAGGGCCGACGACTAGGATCCTTCCGCCCGATCCGATGGCTACGGTACGCCTCCTTTCCCTATAAATAAGGTCTGCCCCTCTACTCCGGTACGTCTCTCTCTTATTAGAAGCAATTATCAGCTTAGACATAAGTAATTTTATTGAAGCCCTTTAGAAAAGTGACTGAAAGGCACGTCTTCGATGCTCTGACACCCAAATGCTACAACATCGATTTAACATTAAACCATTATTTAGAAGTTGCATAGTGAAAGGCATTCCAACTTGTTCCCATCTTGAATTTCCTACTATCCTTTACTTTTATTATTGTTTATGATTAAATTGGGTTCTACAACTTGTTATTTTACTTGCTTTTACTCACTAGCTTGCTTGCTAATTAAATATAAAAAAGAACTCAACAATCCTCGTGGGAACGATCTCTACTTACTTTATTCAATGAAGAAGATGAACAGAGTTATGATTTTATTTTATTTTTTAACAAAATGAAATTTATGTCCAAAAATAATAAAAAATGACATGTATTAATAGAGTGTAAGCCACTAAACCAAATAAGCATCCTAAAAGTCAAATAGACGTTTTTGTAACAAAGTTAAAAAAAAAGTGAAAAAGGGTAATAGTGCAATGAGTTTATAACATAAGGGATTCGTTTCAAAACAAATATAGAGGACCTATTCAGAATCTGAAAATAAATTAAGGGACACAGGAGCGATTTTTTCACACACACACACACACACACATATATATATATATATATATATATATATATATATATATATATATATATATATATATATATATATATATATATATATATATATATATATATATATATATATATATATATATATATTGTAGCGACCATCAAAAAATCCAGAAAGGTATTTGAGTAGTTGAGTAGAACTTTGATGACCTTGATTAGAACAAAAAAAAAAAATGGAAGGGTATTTGGTCTGAGGCTAAGTATACGATAGGTGACGGACAAGGATGGTTAGAGGTGACAAGGAGATTGGGTTTGGTTTCGTGAGTCGGAGTAAATTTTCGAGGACGAAAATAATCTAAGTGGGGGAGAGTTGTAACGCCCCAAAAATAATCGGTTAATTATTTAACTAGTTAGAGGGAATTAGCTTATGAGAAATATTAGAAATAATAATATGGTATCTAGTTAGATCTAGGGAGTGGTGTTGACCAATAATTAGGTGGTGAATGTATTTGAAGGGGAGTGTTTATATAATAAGGAGTGGTGGATGTAATTTAATTGAAGGGGGTGATATTGGTAACTCCGGGGTGGTGAGGAATGGCCCAAGAGCCCAAGCCCAAGACTTAGGCTCCTTAGGCGCTAGGGTTAGGAAGGATGTGTCTCATTTGATGAGAAAAGAGGAAAAGAAAAGGAAAGGAACGAATGAGAGAGAGAGAGAGAGAGAGAGCAGCGGCGCTGAGAAGAAGAAAGGAAGAAGGAGAAGCTTTGTTCGTTGTGTTGCCGTGGTTTCGTACGTGACTTCTTCATCGTTGTTTCCGGAACAATACAAATTCGAGGTAAGGGTGAGCGTTTTGGTTAACATAATTGGGTATATGACATAGGGTTTTGTGGGGTTTCCGGGTGTTGTGGTGTAATTGAGTTAAATTGTTGATGTTTCGTTTGATGAGTCTTGATGATTTGTTGTGGTGTAATTGAGTTAAATTGTTGATGTTTCGTTTGATGAGTCTTGATGATTTGTTGGGTGAAATTCGATGAGTTCTATGATGAATTTTTGATAATTTTCTTGAGGAACTTTTGATGATGACTTGGAAGAATTTGAGGCTTCGTTGGAATGCAAATGTGAGAGTGTTTTGATTTAATTTGATGTTTTATGTTGAGGAATTGTTGATTGTGCTGGGTGAATTGTTAGTGATGTTTTGATGAGTGATTTGGTGATAAAAACGTGCTTTGGTGTTGTTAAATCTGAATTTTTCTGCACTTTTCGCTGTTGCTGCGCTCCAGTCACGCCCCAAGCGCAGGTGAGATGCACAGCTAGTGTGCGTTCCTGCCCAATCGCGCCCCGGCCGCGCCTGACTCGCGCTCCGGAGCGCGGGTCACTATTTTTCACTGTTTTCCTTACGTTTCTGTAAATTGAATATCTTTTGAACCGGGAACCCGATTGAGGTGTTCTAAAATGCGTTGGAAAGCTTATTCAGAGGCCTAACTGAATATTCTATTTTTAAGGCAAAATAAACTATTTTGTGGTAGCTGTTATACGAATGAAATGCTGTTGTGTGCCTAAAAGTGAAGTGCTGTAACGTTTTGAAAAATTGATATTTTGCGAACCGGGAATCCGATCGAGGTGTTCAAAGATGCGTTGGAAAGCTTATTCAGAGGCCTAACTGAATATTCTATTTTTAAGGAAAAATAAACTGTTTTGTGTTGCCGTTTATACAAATTAAAAATGTGATGTTCCCCTTTTTCCAATGTGGGTGTCTAAACTTAAGAATGAGGTGTTTTCTCGAATTGAAACGTGATGATTCTTAACAAAAGTTTTGTGATGCTATGTTTATATAAATGAGTCTCGGTTAAAGGTTATACTACTAGTGTGCTAATTGACTATGGCTAGGCTGTGGTTTACCACTAAGGTCAGAATTTCTTTCACTGGTGTATTTACAAGGGCATCACTGAGAGTCTTGCAAAGGTGGCCAATGCCTGTTGCAAGTAGTATCAGTTACCTGAGTAATCCCATAGTCAATCAGTTCACTATTTTATAACACATTAAGCTAAAAGACAACTGAAAAATATACATATATATATATATATATATGCTCAATGATGATGAGAAAAAGTATGACTGTGATGATGTTGCTATATGATTTTGACGAATATGACGAGTTCACTCTATGAGTGATTATGATGATGTAATATGAATTATGATGACTTGTGACGAATATACTCTATGAGTATGACTATGATGATGTAATATGATTTACGATGATTTGTGACGAATATACTCTAAGAGTATGACTATAATGATGAGGTAACACGAGTTATGATGAATTGTGAAGAATATACTCTATGAGTATAGTTTTAATAATGCTGTTATGTGATTGTGATGAATTGCGACGAATACACTCTATGAGTGTTTTATGATGATGATGGTGAGTATTTGGATGAAATGCACATGTGTAAATAGAATCTCATGGCATGTGCATAATTGTGAAGAATAGGCTTCGGCCTCCAGTGAAGAATAGGCTTGGCCTCCAAATGAAGAATAGGCTTGGCCTCCAAAGGAAGAATAGGCTTGGCCTCCTGTGAAGAATAGGCTTCGGCCTCTTAATTGTGATGAATATGGTACCATCATGCATATGCCCTTGTGTGGGTTGCATTTCCATGCATTTTCATGACTGCGACTTGTTAAAAAATTGTGTTTTGAGTTGGTGTGCAGTGACGATGATGTGGTGAGGATGATGATGTTGTTGGATTGTTTGTTCACATTACTCTGTTATGTGCTTAATTATGTTTTATTGAAATTCTCACCTCTTCTGCTTGAAATGTTGCTCTTTTGTGGCAACGCTGCAGGTAATCGCGAGTGAAGGTCTTGCTGCCTTCCGTGTTAGCTATGGGGCTGTCTATTGAGTCGCTCTCTGATACCGTAGCACCTAGGGGACGTATTTTGGGATTGATGTTAAATTACTTATTGTATGAGATTTATTTGAGGATTATGAGACGTGTTTGAGTGGACTAGTGAGTCAACATTCATTTCCGCTGTGATGAGATGATTTTTGAAGTTTTAACTTTATGATGTATGTGTTGTTGCACAAACTTAATGGTGCATACGATGAGTTTAATTTAATGAAGACGTAACATTTCTTTCTACTACTTAAATAATATTTTGAAAACAGTAGAATACTCTGATAATGACGTTGGAAATTAAGGGGTAGAAAAGGGGTGTTACATAAAGACCTTTACACAATAAATCCATTACAAGAATCCAGAACCGTAGATTCATCCTAGCCATAAGGTTGAGGCATCGTTCCAAAAAAACTGAGTTATTACGTATAGCGTATGGATGACGCCTGAATAAATTTTAAAGAAAATTTAAGAATGTAAATAGGGCAGATTGAATTCAGAATCAAGGAAATGAATCAAATTTGCACAAAATTCTATGTACAAATTGAGTAACCTAAGTTCCAATATTGGTTTAATACAACATTTGTTGAATCAATTAGAGAAAACAAAATCAAAAAAAATGAAAGGAAATTGAATCCAATTGGAATTTCAGAGAATCAAAATAATCAATCATAACAATAAGCGTGTGTTAGGATTCGTACCTGAGACTTGAGATCTATTTGTTCTGGGCGATGATGGTGCGGGAACGAAGAGTATGGCAGATAGATGCACGACTTCTGCTTCAATTAGGCTCCTAGAATGTTTGTTAGCGTGACTATAACTGCTACCGCTGTGTCTGCTTGACTGTCACTGCTTCTTTCTTTAGATCATAGAAACCTCAGAACCGTGTTTAGTGGATTAGGATTTCGATGTGAAACTCTAATCCTATTTTTGGGTGATTTTAGCGGTAGTTTTCTGCCTTGGTTTCTGTGTGTTTTAGACCCTAGGCTAACCGTTTATTTATAGGTAGAAATTAGGTTTTAGCATTAATTGCTGTTTGATTGGGCTTTTGCAGATCTGATAATGTGGGCTTGCTGAGCAGTCTTGGAGAGCAAGAATAAACCCCAGAGATTACTATGCTGCTCCTATTTTCTCTTTTTTGCTTTTTTCGTATTTGTATTTTTTGTATTTCTTTAATATTATCATTTTTGTATTTTTGGACACTTTGGACAATTAGACCCTTTTTAAAATGTAAATAAAATTAAATAGATTTTTTTTGATATTTCTTGGACTATATATATATATATATATGTATGTGCTCAAAATAAAGACAAAATAATAAAAATAGAAAAGAAGTCCGAATGATGAGCCAACTTGCGAGAAAATAACTCGTATAAACCCATTTGCAAGGAAACGACTCGAATAAACCCAGTTAAGTTCGACTAGGCCTAAATACAAATATTCAACTAAAGAATGTGCGAAAAGATCGATCATTCGCGCACTATCTTAATTTAAATAACGACATTTCGACTTAGTTGAACGGGTTAGTTGAGATTGGCTTAAGTGAGACGCTTTTTTTAATAATTCTCGTAACTGCGCGACTTCAGAACAAATAATAAAATAAACGACTAAAACCAGAAAAAGAATACGGACAAAATTGGGGTATAATATATATATATATATATATATATATATATATATATATATATATATATATATATATATATATAGGGGTGACTTAGGTAACAACACCTACTTATTATGAGAAATGAGAACATTTAATTACAAGACCGCGTTGATTCTTCTTTAGTTAGAGATCACATGAGTTCATATAATTAATGACGTAATCTTGAATCGCTAAATTTAGTCTAACGATTATAATTAAATATTCTCATTTCTCATATATATATATATATATATATATATATATATATATATATATATATACACACACACACTCACAATCTTATATTTAATAAAAGAAAACTGCAATAACTTAGTAAATTATTTATGTAGTCAAGATGATTTTGAGCTATTGATCAGTTTTTAAAGTTGTTACTATATATTATATTGATAATAAAACCTTTATACTTTCTTTTTATTATTGCACACAAGTGACAAATATTTATATCACTTTTATTTTAGGAATGTATACATTTATACACTTAAAACTTAATGATGGAGTCCTCAATTTCATTTAAGAAATATGGATGATCTAAACTCATGAAAAATATAGTAAATAACATTCCATTTTAGTTTGTGTAAAAAAACATGTTAATAAAAAAAGTGTGTAAAAAACATTCAATTTTAGTTTTAGAAACATTTATATCATTAAATGCAACATGATCAAGTCTCAATGGGGAAGCATTATATGTTTTTGGTAACTCAGTATAATTTTTTAGTTTATAGGAACATATCAATTTCAATTACACACACACACACACACACACACACACACACACACACACACACACACACACACACATATATATATATATATATATTATTTATAATTATTATTTTGTATGATTCTAGACTAGGAAATTTGATTTATGTTCAGTGTATTTTTATAGTCTTTGAACACATGCCAAATATATAAACTTATTTAGCTTTTATAGATTATCAAATTTTCTGGTCTCTACAGAAAAACATTACATGTTAAGGGTGTAATTTTATTCTCTTTGAACATTTATCTTATTAATTTTTTATATTTTTATTATTTTTGAATAATTATTTTATTTTCAGTAACTTTAAGGAAACAGTACATGTTGTCACACTAATATTACTGTAAGTTTTAAACATATTAATTTAAAGATTTAATATTTTATTTATTAGAGCTAATACGCTGCTACCCATGCAAATGCGCACGCACCTATACCGCCAATGAAGTGCGCCGTGATGGAGAATGTGGGTGTGTATGAGAGCTAATTAAAGGGAAGTATTTCAGCTGCAAGGATTTTCTGTGACTAATTTATATGATACATGTAACATCCCTAATTTCGTTAATTTCGAATTAAGAAATTAACGAGTGATTTATTGCTCGAGTAGGTAATAAATCAAGTCACGGATATGTGATTATTGCGAAAGGAATATATATAATCGCTAAGCTATGTAATTTAATTGCATTATTGTTTGAACTATGTGATTGGTATGTTTGAAAACATGATTTCAAATTAGAATTACCTAATTAAAATAACTACTTGTATGTATGTGTGTGCTAGTTATTTATTTTATTTAGGTAGTGTATGAGTGGATAGATGTGGTGCAAGTAAATCAGAATTTGCTAATTACACCAAGCCCAAATCAATTCCAAGGCCCAACCCCTCTTTTTACCCAAAACAAAAAAAAAAGAAAGGAATTTGGTAAAGTGAGAGAGAGAAAAAGAGAGCCGTGGGAAAGAGAGAAAGAAAAGAAAGAAACAAGGAGAACTTGAGAGAGAGAGAGAGAGAGGAGAGAGGAAGAAAGAAAGAATTGGAGAGCCATGGATCCTTCTTGTAGGTAAGAGTTCTTTAGCTCAATCTCTTCCATTCTTAATTTACTCTTCAGTGATACTAATTTCAGAAGCTCTTTCTTCCTCATTCTCTTCTTGCCATTTTCGGATTTTGAAGCTCAAAGTGGAAGGTTGATGGAGTTTGGGTTTTTGGTGGCTAGCATGGGGGATTGGAAGCTAGCTTAAGACCTTAGGAAGTTCAAAGTTGATTGGGAAGCCTTGATTCAACCCACATGGTTCGATTGGGAGGGGTTTTAGTGGTTGAGCTGCTGTTTGTGAGAATGGAGTTCGTTTAATTGCAGTTTTGAAGTGTTTGGACGCGTTTGGTACCCGTTCGAGAAGTTTCGGAATCGTGAGCACTTCAAAGTTTCGGTTGATTACGTGATTTTCATCACGATAGGTGAGTTTTACTCCCTTAGGGTTTTTGTTTTATGTTGTGTTGACTGATTGATTTCTGTTGTTGTCGAAATTGCTCGCGTTTCGTAAATTTTGAGTCGCGAAAACCGCGAAATTGGTCTCGAACTCGCTGTTTTAGAAAATCTGGACACAGCTTCGGTTTCTTTAGAACTGGGACTGTTCGGTTAGTCCAAAAATTATGTTTCTGACTGTTTTTGAAAATAGACTTAACGCCGGTCGTTTTGGCACTGATTTCGTTAAATTTGGAGTTGTGTAGCTCAAGTTATGAGTGTCTCAAGTTAGGACAAATTTCTGAAATTAAACTGTGTATAGGTTCAGTTTTTCAAGTCTTGATTTCTCAATTGAACTCTGTTTTTAATGATTCTTGTTTCATTGGAAAGTAGACTAAATTCCCTACGAAGTAGGCACTGGTTTCATTGAATTTCTTTAAGAAATGAGAAAGAAAATTGGGTTGCAAGTGGGGAAAGTAATTCTGTCCAATTAAATGCTTATTTTGAAAAATGAAAATCATAGGCAGAAATCACACTCAGAGAGCTTTCTAAAGAGTGTTCGTTTGTTGAAATCCGATATTGTTTGCTATTTTAATTAATTCGCCGAAGTAGGTGCACTGCTGTAGAAAATTCTGCACTTGTGTCGTATCCTTACAAATCTCGAAACGAATTACTTGAAGTAATTGCTTGTGATTGCTGTGGTCTGTTCTGGAATTGGGGTATATGTTGGCTGTTGTGGTTAAATTTGGATTGAAACAAAGTTTGGGTACGATCGGAGAACGAAACGGAACAGAAATTGGGCACACAAGTTGAGAAGTTCCTTATGTCCCCAAAATTCGATGTTTCGTTTAGACGCTCCGTTCGACTTCAAACTTCTTTCAAATCCTTTTCCTAACCACTTATATTATATATGGATGATATTGCTATGTTTTGAATGTGGTTTGGTTTGTTTTGGTTGAATTTACAAATCTCTTGAAAAACCGACAAATCTAGTATACGTGTGGGAATCAACCTTTTGACTATAAAGTGATGCTTGGACCGTGATATAAGTTCTTGATTGTTCTAGTATGGTATTATAACATATCATAGATTGAAGTATGTTTTGATATATAAATTATATCGAGTATAGGAGCCCAATGCGGGTGCGATATATAAGAAATATCGAATTGAGGTGACGACCTCCATGCGTTTAGTATACTAGGAGAGGAAAGTCATGCGCCCTGGTTCTAGGCCCCCATGTTAAAATTAAAGCTATCCGCCTTTAAGAGTTGTACACTTATTGGCTATGTTGGGGTTCACCCATGCTTCCTTATGTGTTGTTGGTGATGTGCTAGAATTGATAAAACTTTTAAATGTGTATATTGTGATTTTGTCACTCAAGCTTCTTTAGGTTGTTGGTGGCATGTCACAAGTGATTAATAAAGAGGATAGTGCATAGCCATCAAGAATTGGGCTATGAACTATAGATAAGTAATTTAAGTTGTACATAGTCATCAAGAATCGGCCTATGAACTCTTATGTAATTCATTTATCGGATTACACATGATTGATTGTATATTGTAATTCTTTTTGAATTACTAATTATGGTTTTATAAACGGACCGAGTGATAGGTAAGGGGTCACGGTAAGACTCACTGATGTGAATTGTTGTTACTAATTCACTCAAATTAACGGATCGTTCCATAATCAAAGGGATCACAAGACAATAAACAAGAAAAGATAAAGAAAAGGGAAGAACAATCGAAAAGATGGAAAAGACAAGAGGTGGACTATGTGGTGAAGAGAAGCCACATCTTTCATGGAAAGATGATAATTCTCAAGATTGGATCGCCACAAAAACCCTAAGTTCTTGATAAGATCCCAAAGACGGTTCAAGGAAGAACCCTAGAGAGAGCACTTGTGCTAATTCCTCTCAAATTAAAAATAAGGTCAAAGGTCCTTACAACTTGCAAAACCACACCTATTTATAGATAATAGGTTGTGGGCTCACTAAAAATAAAACATGACAACTAGAAGCCCAAATTCAATCCCAAACTAGGCCTCACACAATTGGACTTCTAAGAAAGGGAAATAACATGCCTAAAAATGTTTGGCTTATTACAAATATAAATTTCTATGAAATGTCAACTACAAGAGCATTTAAAAGACATCGGCCCAAGTGCCACTTCTTGAAATCCCGTGCTTTTTGCGTCCATAACACTCACTGAGATTTGTTATCTCACCCTACAAATGTTGTTGTTTTACAGAGAAACAGGGAAAGAAGATCCTTTATGTCTCGAGTGGAGGGCGTGCTCGATAAGGAAATGGAAGACATAGTTCGTCTATTAAAAGTTATGGTTTTCCCTTGTATCTTTGTATTCAATTTATAACTTGAATTTGTATTTGAGTTATGTAATCGTTTCCGCTGTTGTCATGTTTTGGGATATTGAACTTTGGACTATATTACGTTTACGACTCTTTGATTTGGATTCGAGAGTTTTTGGTCAAATCAATATCTGAGACAGGAATTTTTATACTCTGATGTATGCCATTAGGTACACTTTAGTATTTCTACTAGATAGAAATATGAAGGTGTTACATTTTGGTATCAGAGCAGTTCGACCTCGTCGGACGTAGAGACCTTGTGGTCAAAATGTTAGATCGAGTCAGCTAGGGACTTAGACAATTAAATGTCTGAACCTTTCAGTATATTATGTGAAGTATTGAGTCAGGATCCACTCGATGTTTCATGTGAGTTACTGAGAATGATGACAATTATTTGCCTCAGCCCCGAAAATGTCCAAACCCTAAACCATAGGAATTCTGGCCTTCTCGGTTTATCAGAGCACGTAGTGGAAGCAGACGGCTACAGATGGTGTTTTGAAGCAACCAATGGGCAGCCAAGTTGGTTCGAGGAAATTAAGGGCGACTCTTCAGTCAATGAACTCGGTGCAATTGTAGAATTGTAGTGGAAGCTATTGTAGGTTCTACAGGGAACTACATAAAGCAAAGCCTTTGGGCAGTAATAAAGCCAGTATCGTAAGATCTGTTAAGATTAATTGAAACCCCGAAATCCTGACCATTGATTAGTCAGTCTATCAGTTACCGAAATACGGTTTTACGATAACCTTACCTTATGGTTAGAGTAAACCCCAACTTATGTCGCAGTTAGAGACATTCTTTTAGATAACTGCAAGTATTGATCAGGTTCTTTTCCTGATGTGAATTGTTGTTACTAATTCACTCAAATTAACGGATCGTTCCATAATCAAAGGGATAACAAGACAATAAACAAGAAAAGATAAAGAAAAGGGAAGAACAATCGAAAAGATGGAAAAGACAAGAGGTGGACTATGTGGTGAAGAGAAGCCACATCTTTCATGGAAAGATGATAATTCTCAAGATTGGATCGCCACAAAAACCCTAAGTTCTTGATAAGATCCCAAAGACGGTTCAAGGAAGAACCCTAGAGAGAGCACTTGTGCTAATTCCTCTCAAATTAAAAATAAGGTCAAAGGTCCTTACAACTTGCAAAACCACACCTATTTATAGATAATAGGTTGTGGGCTCACTAAAAATAAAGCATGACAACTAGAAGCCCAAATTCAAGCCCAAACTAGGCCTCACACAATTGGACTTCTAAGAAAGGGAAATAACATGCCTAAAAATGTTTGGCTTATTACAAATATAAATTTCTATGAAATTTCAACTACAAGAGCATTTAAAAGACATCGGCCCAAGTGCCACGTCTTGAAATCCCGTGCTTTTTGCGTCCATAACATTCCCTCCTTCTTTAAGAAATTCGACCTCGAATTTGATTTCCGTTGTGGTCCTACATGAAGAAAGAAATACTCAAATCAATACAAACATACCTCCAGGATCAAATGGAAATTGGGAAAAATCAATACATTTGACAAAGATAAGCAACATCCAACTCAATGCAAAAGTAGACAATGAAAAGTAAAAGATAGGAAGAAATTTATACCTTTTGGAGTAGATACCTATAAACAAAATTACCTTTCTTTGCTTGAACATTGAAATAACAACATTGTGTTGTTCTTCTATAAAGGTTGGAGTAAGAATTGACCCCACCTGATGACTCTTATTTTCAAACTTTGGCAATAGACACAAGTTAAACCATTCCATAATCAAATTTACAAGATTTTCAAGTACATGGGAAAACTTAATCAATGCAATAAACAAGTCATTCAACATAAATTTAGAAATTTTAATTGATTTGACACTTTTGTAAGGAATCAAACCAAAAGAAACTTCATTGGGATTAACCTCTTCAAGCACACTGCTTTCCTTGTAGACTTGCAAATTAGGAGTAGCACCAGAAGGCAACAAACAATGGGGCACCTCTCTTGAATAGACACTCCTATGCATGCTCAAAAATTGATCAACAACACTAGGAAAATTGTTAGCATAAGAACACAAATAATGAAATGGAACTTCAAGTTTAAGCATAGGTCTTACCAACAATGCTCTATTGACCTCAATCTTCCTTTTCAATAGATTTTTACTATTCACTACTTCTTTCTTTTCATTGCTTTTATTTTCTCTCTTTTCCTCTCTTTTAGCACACTCCTTTTCATTTTCTTTCAACTCTTCTTTCTCTTTTTCTATTTTAAGTTTTAAAGCCAACATGTCTTCTTTAGCCTTGTTTGGACTAAGAGGGTAAAGAGTGAATTTGATTCTATTGTGAAGAAAAGTATATTTGTTGGATTCACCATCATGAATAACTTTCCTATCAAATTGCCAAGGTCTCCCTAGCAATATGTGGCTAGCCTCCATGGGTGCCACATCACACAAAACCTCATCACAATATTTATCAATGGAAAATGATATTTTGACTTGTCTATTTATCTCTAATTCTCCATGATCACTTAACCATTGCACTTTATATGGACTGGGATTCAGAGTAGTTTCAAGATTGAGCTTTGACACTAACCTAGTGCTAGCCACATTTGTAGAACTACCTCCATCAACTATCAAAGAACATACATTTCCTAGAATGAGACACCTAGTTTGGAAAATATTATTTCTTTGTGAATTATTCTCACATTTCTCATAGGCTCCCAAAAATTTACTAACCATGAACATATCTTCCTCTTGGGGATTTTTCTTACGTTCACTCTCTTGTGAATTAATGCACCCATTTTTTCTTAAAACCATAATTCTTTTAGTTGGGCAATTTAATGCAATATGCCCATACTCTAAGCATTTAAAACATTTCATGTTCTTTAACTTAGGGTTCAAAGAAGTAGAGTTAGAAATTGTACCTTTACCCTTGGAAGTTGCAACATCATGTGGTTTGGGTGGAGACCCCTCCTTCTTGGAATTATTCTTCCAACTTGAAGAGTGGTAATTTGAAAAGGATTTCTTAATGGCCTTCTTTATTTGCAATTGTCTTTCCACCTGAATGGCTTGGTGGACAAGATCTTCAATCGTTACAAAATGGTGACGCTCAACTTCCTCCATTATATCTTCATTTAGACCATCAAGAAACCTATCTATGGTATCTTCCAAATTCTCCTCCACATTAGCTCTAGTCATATCCACCTCTAACTTCTCAAAGTACTCATTAACACTTTTACTTCCTTGAGTAAGCCTATGCAATTTGTCACACAACTCCTTATGGGTATGAGAAGGGACATGTCTCCTCCTCATCAGGGCCTTCAAATCTTTCCATTTTTCAATAGGCGCAAGTTCACAATTCCTCCTAAGCTTTTTTTCTTGATCCCACCAAATAACTGCATAATCTCTAAACTCCAACACAACCAACTTCAACTTTTGCTCTTCACTAACATCACAACAAGAGAAAATTTGTTCTACCTTAAGCTCCCAATCAAGATACGCTTCGGGGTCACTCTTCCCATGAAAGTTTGGAATGCTCACTTTTTCTTTCAACTCATTTTCTCTCAAATAACCTCCATATTTTCTCTCTTTTTCTCTATCTCTCCTCTCATAGCTCCTTTCTTTTTTATACTTTCTATCTTTTTCTCTCAAATTCTCTTCATACCTCACATGCATCTCCGGAGCAAATCACCAACCTTATACTTCTTAAGAGTTTTTACAACACATTCTTTTTTATATTCCAAACCTCTATTCATGATTCCAACAAGCTAACAAGTACCAAATGATAGAACCAAAGTCCTCACCACTCACTAAGATCACAAAAATAATATAACAAAAAAAAACAAATAAATAAATAAATAAAAAGGACCTCTCCACACACCTTAGTGTTTACACTCAATAATGGTCACTCGTTTTTGTCACTCAATTGGCTTTTTTTTGATGATATACTCTCTTGCCTTTTACCACTCCCTAAAAGTGTCGCTCTTGGGCTCTTAAAAGAACCAATCAAATCGCTTATCAAGCTTGTGGTAAACTTAGAGAAGTTGTGACAAAACAAGCAATAAGAATTAACATACAAGAGGCCAAAAAAAAGGAACAACTTGAAACTCTAGGACAAACTTAAAGAAGTTTAAAGACACCGAAGAAACAAATAACAAAGAGAAAAGAAGACTCAAAAGAATGCCAAAAGGACAAAGACCGACTCACTATATGACGAAAATAGACTAAAAGTCTAATATTTGTGTGTCTAGAGAAAAATATCTCAAATGAAATCCAAAAATTCCCTTAAAAATTCAGAAGATAAAAAATGAGTTGATAAATGTAATAGATTTTTTTCAGAATTTTCTGGATTGTTTTGGACAATTTTGCCCTTAGTAGCGCCTTTTACTAAAACACTTTTTTTTTCTTTTTTTTTATATTTTTTTTCAACTTTTTTTTTGTTTAACTTTTTTTTTCTACTTGGCTTTTCGAATTTCCAGAATATAATTTGAAACAAAATTATAACACCAACACAAATTTTCAACTCAACTTTTTGGATCAAAAGTGATGAACATAGATGAGAAACAAAGTTTTTCGAAAACTATATAAGATTCCCAATGTTCACCAAAACAAATCAGACAGAATTCATGAATTGGACTTTAGAACACAAATAATCACTTGGAGCAATAGACCACACATATAATAAAGTGCCAAATAATTGAAATTTCACCTGCAACCACGCTTGACAGACACGATCAGATTGATGATGCTTAGCGCTGGAAGAAAAGAAAGAATCAAGCCAATTTGTACTTGCAATATATATGATATGACCGTCAGAAGCAAAACATGACAAAGGAATTAATATTAATTGTTTGCTAACATAACAAAGAGGCAAGTATCAAATGACTACGCGACTTGAAAAAACAAAAGGAACAGACAATTTCCAGCACCGCAAAACTAATTTGTGTATCGTTTTATCAAGAAAAAATTTGATTATGAAGTTGGCTCAATGATACCACTTGATGTGAATTGTTGTTACTAATTCGCTCAAATTAACGGATCGTTCCATAATAAAAGGGATCACAAGACAATAAACAAGAAAAGATAAAGAAAAGGGAAGAACAATCGAAAAGATGGAAAAGACAAGAGGTGGACTATGTGGTGAAGAGAAGCCACATCTTTCATGGAAAGATGATAATTCTCAAGATTGGATCGCCACAAAAACCCTAAGTTCTTGATAAGATCCCAAAGACGGTTCAAGGAAGAACCCTAGAGAGAGCACTTGTGCTAATTCCTCTCAAATTAAAAATAAGGTCAAAGGTCCTTACAACTTGCAAAACCACACCTATTTATAGATAATAGGTTGTGGGCTCACTAAAAATAAAACATGACAACTAGAAGCCCAAACTAGGCCTCACACAATTGGACTTCTAAGAAAGGGAAATAACATGTCTAAAAATGTTTGGCTTATTACAAATATAAATTTCTATGAAATTTCAACTACAAGAGCATTTAAAAGACATTGGCCCAAGTGCCACGTCTTGAAATCCCGTGCTTTTTGCGTCCATAACATTTTCTCAAAGCCACATTTCGAAATGCCATGAATCCGATCTAGTAAGCTGTAGTGCAATTTCAGTATTGGCTACAGAACCAAATGTTGATGGAGTCAGTTCCCGATTACGGTTTCTGAACCAAGTTCCATTCAAGATGAGATCAGTAGGTTATGGTAACCGAAATAACCTTATTATTACCTTGGGATTATGAGCAAGCCAATCTTGGTCTGTGAGAAATTTTTGTCAGTTCTCCGACTTGTTTTATTTATAACTTTTAATTCGGAACTCCGATTTTTATGTTCCGGGATGCGTTGGAAAGCTAACTAAAATGTCTACACATCTGAGAAGGATTTGAACTAATTGTTCAATGGTATTCTGAAATGTACTTCTGCCTTACTCTAAGTTGTTAAGCCTTAAAGTGTTTATTGGACATATACCCATTAGAGGTCCGGAGAGTTGGACAAGGACTTCCAGTCATTAAGAATAGATTCTTAGAACCCGGTTTATAATGATAATCATTGTACCTTTAAAAGGTTCTATTTCATGGAAATGGTTGTTAGTAACTGTAGCCTTCCAGCAGTCTGTAGAGTTTTAAAAACCAATAACTATAAACCATTTCACCATTATGCCACAAGAGTAGAACTTCCAATTACTTAAAGTATTGGAAGAGGTGTTTTCCTATAGGGAGACCGAATCATCCAAGTGTTAAACACCTGACTTCTTGTTAGGCAAGACACATTCCTTACCAAATGGTAACTCTAGGAGTTATGGTTATGTTTGGAGAATTGTGGAATTTGGAGGGTTGTGGGACCAAAGGAATGAGTAAAATAGTGAGAATTGTTCTCGGAATCAACGCTGGAAGCATTATCTTGTGCCCGTTTGATTCCGTGGAAGAATCCTTCTATTTTGATTATTTCTTTGATGTTATAATAATTAGCTCAACTCCGTAATTAATCCAAATATGCATGTTCCGCCTATAGTAGTCAACAATACAACATGATGGAACAAAGTTTAGAATTTTCTAGTAAGTCTTACTTAACTAGGAAAGCTGTTATGTATCAAGCGAGAGATCTTTATTGTTTAGATCTTCTCATACTTAAGTGAATGAATAGTAGACTCAGTTCAAGAGAATAGTCGGTTGACTTATATGTTCTGAAAAGGCATACATCTGCGTGAGACTATCCGAATTTAGTAATTGAATTCAAAGACTGAGTCGCGAGGTGAAGATACGTCTTATTAGTATTTCGGGATAGCGAAGAAATAAACTCCTATGGGTAAGTATGAAAATTATTTCCTATTCAAACTTTTCAAGAAACTTTTACATAACCTTTACCCACTTGTGAGTCAGTTATGAACACTGTAGTGACAGAGTTTAACCCGAAGTTCTAATAGTACTGTACCAAATAAAACCGAAAGGTGATGTTCCCCGGTTTACTACAAGTTGGGGTGCTCCTGTGTTACTTGTTGAAAAGAAAGACGGGAGCAGGAGGTCGTGTATGGATTACCTCCAGTTGAACAAAGTTACTATTAGGAATAAGTATCCTTGCCAAGAATTAGTGATTTGCTTAATCAGCTTCGAGGTACAGCAGTGTTTTCAAAGATTGGTCTAAGGTCGGGTTATCTTTAAATTCAAGGTTAGGGCTTTAGTTATTCCGAAGACAGCTTTCCATACTAGATATGGACATTACGAGTTAGTAGTGATGCTCTTCAGTCTAGCTAATGCTCATGCAGTATTCATGGATTACATGAACCGAGTTTTTCCACCCGTACTTAGATTAGTTGTTGAAATTTTCACTGATAACATCTTTGTGTACACTAAGACCATTGTGGATCATGATCAGCATCTCCGCATTGTTCTGAATGTACTCTGAGAGAAGGAGTGATATGCTAAACCTTCGAAGTGTGATATTTGGATGTCTGTAGTGAAGTTTCTGGGACTTGTTATATCCCAATCAGGAGTGGAAATGAATCCTAGCAAAGTTGAAGTTGTGTTGAATTGGGAGTTGGTTATTATTGTAGATTTATCCGAAGATTCTCGCAGTAGTTTTTCCACTCACTTAGTTAACTTGTAAAGGTTAGTTGTTTGAATGTGATTCTAGTTGTGAAGAATGCTTCCTTTAGAGTTGTATGAGGAGAATTATCCGACTCATGATTAGGAATTGGCAAATTCCGTGTATATAGTGAGAATTGAAGATAGCTCAGAGTCGCCAAAAAAAAAGGGGTTATGTTGTCAAAATGAGTAGACCACTAGAGTTTGAATCTGGTGATCCTATATTGTAAGAGTTTCATCAACCATTGTTACCGGTATAGCATTGCAGACGAAGAAAACTTAGTTTTCGGTATATTGGATCTTTCCAACTTATCGAGTGTATTGGGATAGTAGCCTACCGTATAGCTTTACCTACGGCATTGTCCAATCTACGTGATGTGTTTCATGTATTCCAATTGAGGAAGTACCTTTCCGATCCAAGTCCACCGTAGAGTTTTGAAATGATTGATCTTCGATCGGATTTGTCATTACAACCTTATCCAAGTTATATCATAGAACATAGAGAGAAAATGTTTCGGACGAGAACAATTTCAATTGTTAGAGTGACTGAAAGGCATAAGTATTCTCAGCTTAGACATAAGTAATCTTAATGAAGCCCTTTAGAAAAGTGACTAAAAGGCACGTACTGATGCTACAGCACCCAAATGCTACAACATCAGATTTAACATTAAACCATTATTTAGAAATTGCATACTGAAAGGCATTCCAACTTGTTCCCATCTTGAATTTCCTACTATCCTTTACTTTTATTATTGTTTACGATTAAATTGGGTTCTACAACTTGTTATTTTACTTCCTT